>JACBWW010000717.1:0-23959 GCA_020086605.1 Lanius collurio | reverse complement strand
GCCAGGCCGAGCAGGGCCCGGAGGCCCAAGTTGTGTCTTTGATGGCCGCAAGTCCAGAGAGCTTTCCCGGGCTCTGTCTTAAAATGTGATTCACAGAGGTGTGTCAAACTCCTAAGTGGCTTAAAACTTGCCAGTGATCCAGCCAGAGAACTGACTGGTTCTGATCTGAACTAGAGGGACTTTTTTGCAAAAAAAACACTTCCGTGTCAAACCACGACACGCACACAGAGGGGCTCCAGGGGTTTCCATCCTATGGGATACTACCACAAGCTGGCAGGAAGGGGAAAAAAGCCCAGCTGATTACCCAACACAAAAAAGCAAACATTTGCAGCTCTCTAAAACTAAACAATGCCCAGAACTGGGTGTTGGAAAACACATCCCTGAGCTTTGTTACTCAAGCTGAGCAGTGCAGCCTGATTTTCATACAGATATGGGATAGGGTGTGTTCACATGTATATTTAATTACATGTTACAGTCAAATTTTAGGTAGGAAAAAATACTGGTTATGTCTTATTCCTAGAGTTTCTTAGGCAGAAAATCCTTCAAGTTCCTTATCTTTCAGCACTTTTGTCTGAGGTTCGTGGTCTGGGTTTTTCACACAGGCAGCAAGCACAGGCAGGCAGTGACAGACTGTGAGTGCAGCTTCAGGAATCAAACATGCAAAGGGACATCTTTGCTCTGTGCTGTCACACCCTGTCCCAGCAGACCCCCAGAGTCTCCTGGTGACCTCGACCAAGGAGTCCTGTGCTTTGGGAAATCCTCAGCCCTTCCACAAGTTTCTGAACATCACTGGGGACCTAAGGCAGCACATTCCTTCCAGGCAAATTTCCTTTGCCCACTGGCACCTCTCAGAGCAGCTACTGCAGCTCCTGGGGTGAAATGCCACCCAGTTGTTCCAAAGATTTACCAGCAAACCAAGTAAAATGCAGTTTCAAACAGCCACTACTTCCAGGTTACTCTAGATGGGCTTTGTACTAAAACAATTTAGACATTTAACAGTCTCCTTCCTGCCCATCTTTCCTTCCACTGGCCATATAATACCCATATGTTGCCATATTTGCCTTTTTCCCATGTCACTGTGGCTCTTCCCTCTCAGGCTTATGTTTCTGACCTCCGTCAGTTCCACTTGAAAATTTGTATTACTGCACTAACCAAGTGGTGCCCAAAGCTGGTTTTCCCTTTAAATTTTTTATCTTGATGAAACCTTTAACTATTGCAGTATGATATTGATGATCCCAATATTCCAACCCTCATAAATAAGTTAACAAGAGTGTTCTATTTATACTTCTATGTATGTATACCAAAATACAGAGAGAGATAAAAACAGAAATTGCATTTAAAATTTTTTGTCACATTAAGTATACAGTGGCTCCTGGGCATCTCCAGACCAACTAAAAAAATTTAAAAGGAAAGAAACAGAAAAAAGGAGAAGAAAAAGAGGAAAAAATCTTTAAAAATACATGTGCTCAGAGTAGTGCTGAAATCAGGATCCACATAATACCTGGACAGAGCTGGTGCAAAGAAAATGGAGCCATCAAGCTCCTTTCATTTGGATACCTTAGACAGTAAGTGCTCACACTCTGAGGAGAAAAATGCCCATAATTTTTCAATTGGAATTTAGTTTTGGACAGGAAAGGAAGAACAGAATGATTCTTAAATTATTTAACTGAGCGATAATTCCCACACTTACAGAGACGGAGCCTTCAGCAGTGATGTCTCCCCTGCCTGTTTCCCAGGCAGGAAAAGGAAAGCAAAGATCAGGAACCTGCCAAAAATCCACAACTGGGGACATTTTCCATAATAAATTACTTCAGCTGTCAGAAGCTCTCTGAGCTCATGAGGGGAGGGGCAGCTGCTGCACATGACCCAAAATCTCCCCTTTTCAGCCCAGAAACCAACCCAGGCAGGGCCTGGGAACCCCCCTGGGACACGGGGCTGGGTGGGGACATGAGGGAGTGGCATCAGCATGGCCACGGAGTGACCATTGCCGTGGACTCTGGGTGACCAATGCTCCAGCCACAGGGTGACCACTGCCCTGGACACAGGGTGACCACTGCCCTGAACATGGGGTGACCACTGCCCTGGACACAGGGTGACCACTGCCCTGAACATGGGGTGACCACTGCCCTGGCCACTATGTGATGATTGCCTGACCACTGCTCTGGCCACTGCCTGAACACTGCTCCAGTGACTGTGTGACCCCTGCCCTGACCATGGTCTGACCCCTGCCCTGGACACAGTGTGACCACTGCCTGGCCACTGCATGACCACTACCCTGGCTACAGAATGACCACTGCTCTGGCCACAGTGTGACCAATGCTCCAGCCACTGTGTGTCTACTGCTCTGGCCACAGTGTGACCACTGTCCTGGCCACATTGTGACCCCTGCCCTGGCCACTGTGTGACCACTGCTCCAGCCACAGTGTGACCACTGCCCCTGCCACAGCAAGCCCTTCCCCATCCGAGTGGTCAGCAGGACCCTTGTCCACCATAAATATTTTGCTCTCTGATGTTCTTTCCTTGCCTGTGGCGAGAGCAACAGGCACATCAAAGCAGGCAACATCTCTCAGAGCAGAGTTATAAAACAAACAATTCAGAAATGGTTATGCTCTCAGAGATTAAAAACATCCTGGATGACAAATTAACTCCTCAAAGTGATAAAGTGACATGTTTGCACGATTTCTTTGTAGTGAAGATCAGGAGGCACAAACCTGACAAGGCTCAAGCATCAGCACCACTTAGATCAGCCTCTGATATATCTTGGCCCATTTGTATAAATGGCTGTCACAGAAATCCTCTGCTTCACAATGCACAGAGCCAAAATTCAACTATCTTCCACTCAAAGACTGCAGCATCCCTAATTCCCACCTTCACTTTGAAAGGGAAATACAAAATAATCAGAATAGCTGTGGATTATAATGCCTCAAGCACAGCACTCATATAGGAATTCAAATGCTTTCTTCAAGGGGGTGTAATTTGGAGCTGCAGTTTTCCCTGCACTAAAAATAAAAATCTGCCCTGCCCCAGGGGTGAGAGAATAGAGGGATTTTACTGAGATTTGAGGTCTCCATCTACCTCACACTGCTGCAGCTGGATTCACATAGGGATGCATGGAACAGACTTAATGATCTGCAGACACAAAAATCTGAGGAATAACTACAAAAGAGGAGACTGGAAATGTTTCTTCCTGAACTGGGGTGGGGACATTCAAACAGGGAAATATTCTTGGCCAACCTGATGAATGATGGCACATCTCTGTTCAGACCTGTGTTTAATCCATGAACTTCCAGTGACAGAATGGAGCTATCCAGGTCAGCTCTGGGAGATCCTTCAAAAGCCTTTGGAACATGGACCCTTCTCACCCCAGTACCTGAGCAGTCACACCCAGAAAATCTCAGAGCCACATTTTTATTTGCAGGGGAAGTGTTTGTGTCCATCTGCACAAAATTAAGCACTGTGGTTCAGAGCCAAAGATGAAAGTCAGGAAAAACTCTCAATACTGTATATTAAAATAAGCAATAAATAGGGAGAGACTGCAGAGCCTTTGACTAGAACAGAGAAAATGGCAGCAAATAAGCACTCCTGTAAAATATTCCCTCAGTGCTGCATCCTCACACCAAGGCTTCTTTGTCATGCAGGTGCTCTCTGAGTCTCTTTTCCCTCCTTGTCAAATGTAAGAAAGCAACTGAAAGGAGACCTGGAAAACTTGGAATTACAAGGGCAAAATGCAAATTTGCATCTCCTTTGTATCATGTTTCCCATCTTTCCCAGCACCTGGAAAGGATAGATTCCCCTAAAAGAATTACCCATGATACCTCCCCTGTGCAAGTGATGGAGAATTCCACTGTGGGAGCTTAACCACAAGCAGCTGGGTCTGCTGCTTCTCCATCCTTCCCAGCTTTCCCAAGGGACTGACATCTATTGTACCCCAACTTGTACAGGTTGCATTTTGTTCAGTGCAGGGGAGTTTCAATAAATATTGTAGCTAAAAGTACATCAGGGCTGCAGATTCCAGAGTCAGGGCTCTAAAAAATCTCATCAAGGAATGCCTTGCACAGAGACACCAAACTTCCCAGTCTCCCCACATTGTGAGAGCAGAAATAAGCAGACACTAACTGCATGCATTGCTACCTGACAGGGTGTGCAGGCACTTTCCAGCAGGTCCCAACACCTCTGGATCCCATCCTGTGTTGTAAGAACCAGCAAGAGCCATTTGGGCTCTGAGAGTTGTTGTTTGGCAGGCCCTGCTCTGTCTCTGGATCCGTGGCCAGGCAGCTGCAAACAGATCCTTGCCACACGGCCTTACCCCAGTCCTAACTCAGGCTGAGCTGGGCAGGCAGAGCTCAGAACCAGAGTTCTGAACCAGCTGGTGATGCTGGGAAAGGAGAGCAGGCAGCCAGTCACTGCCAGCCATTCCTGGAGAATCCTGTTATAAATGAAATGTCAATTTCATCGAATTAATAATCTGCGCGAGCCAAATTATTAATATAAAACAAATAAAATTTATTTTAATCAAATTGACAATCTTAATAAGCCACTATAAAGGAAAGCAGGGCCAAGCCCAGGTTCTTGACTCTGGGTGACACATACACAGCTCTGACCACCAGCATTTCAGAGAGGTAAGTGCACACCTTTGAGATGTTTGAGTCCAGTTTTTATACTGTTTTTCTTGCTCCTGGCTAGGAAATCTTTTGTCCCTTTCACTTCTGATGATCCTCTGGCTCAGTGATCAGGGGTCCATTTAGATGTTGATGTGTCCAAGGATTCTCTTTGTGCTCTGGTTGATGGTTTCCAGTAACTCATCTTAGCGTATGATGATCTTTCTGAGAAATCCTTATATGATTAAAATGAAGTGTCTCAGCAATAGGTCCATTCATCAGCAATGTCCAAGGAGCAGCAGATCCTATCTCTTGCTTCTTTCAGATGGAAAAGATTCTTGTTGGGTAAGATGAAATCATAGGAGGTTGATGGGTCTGAGGTCATCCCTTGAGCTTGCCTGCACTTCTTATGTTAATTAGTACCTTCCTTGAGCAAGATGTCATGAGACTTGCCAAGGTGTACTCTGAACACAACTAATTTAAACATATATACAATTTACAAGATATATTTCACATTTTGGATTCCACATTAATAACTTATTCCATTAATAGCATTTTAATTTCTTATGAATTTTGACCTATCTATAACAATCCCAAATGAACTGCTGCATCACTGGGCATTGGTGACAGCTACTGCTCATAGGGGAAAAAAGAGATGTTAAACCACTTAAAGTTCAGCCCTCAATGCATTATATCCTATTGCCTTTAAGTGAGCGAGCCAGGAGAAAACCAGTTAATGTGTGATAATATGATATTTCACAATACACTAGCGACGAAGTAAAACAAAATAAAGCTTGTTCCAAAGAGTTCAACATTGCTGATTTTTTTTTTCTTTTAAAGAAGAATCTAAAGGAGCAAATTCACCCACTGGTAATGAAACTTTCAGCATTCAGATATGCAAGAGATAAATGCTTTGCCATGAGGAATGAACAGCCATATCAAATTTTTAAGCCTTCAGGAGGTTTTTATTAGATGATAACATAATACTAATAGTTATTTCTACATGTACAAGTATATGTATTCATATATATATAAGTAAAAAATTAAAGTATAGAAATGTGGGATTTTTTTAAGATGATGCTACCAAATTGATTTCAGAATTAGTTCCACAGAAGTCAGTTGTTATTGTGACTCAGTGAGTTTCTTTAAATAAAGTAACCTTTAAGTTAAAAAAATATGTCTTATCTTCACCTACAGCACCATGTGACCCACACATGGAATGGAGGAGAAACTGATTGTAAGAGGCCAGAGTGTGTTTCTGCCTCAGAGGATTTGTCCAGAGCTGAGACCCTGTATCCCACAGAAAACCCCTGCTTCCTGCAAACCACAAAGGTGGTTTCTTTGCCAGTCACTGAACTCAGTTCTTTACTTGGAAATTAATAACTCAACATTCTTCAGCTTTCGAGTGGCTCTGTGTGTGAATAGCTGATATCCTTGGTGTCCATTCTTTGGCAAGTGACAACCAGTTATTAAAGCACTTACAAATTCTCTATCTCCCAGCTTTATTCTCAGGGCATAAAAAGCTATTCAACAATGACAGCAGTTAGGATTCTTAATAACCAGAGTTTGCATGAATGCTTATTTTTCCTTAAGATAACAAGGGGAAATCATAGGCTATTATCTTAATTGTAGAAATACAATAGAAAAATCTCTTTAGGGCTGGGGTCTGTGGGGCTGGACTGTTTTCTTTCTTACAGGGGATTGTAGGACTCAGAATAATCTGTTTTATCCAGATATATAGAAATTATTTAAAATCCGACCTCACTAGAATTTCTGCCCTTCACCTTACCTGGAAACACTCCCTTGAAGGTGAAAGCTAAAACTCCAGAACCCACCCCAGTGAGTGTGCAAGGACACCCCCAGACTGCAAGGCTCTGTGCAGCCTCTGACTCCAAATCCTTCAGCAGCACAAGAGAAACCATGGGCTTTTCCCAAGTCACCTGAGGAACTGTTCTGGGTGCAGCTGGGAGAGAGAAATTGAGCAGAACAGCACGGAAAAGATACTGAGGGTCTACAGCATCATTTAGGCTTTCCTACAGATCCCTCCTCTACTGCTGGTTCAGCTCATCTTTTCCCCAGTGTATGCCTGAAAAATTAAACAGGACAATTTTTGGCTCTGAAGGACTGGTAGTTCCCTTCTGCTTTTATCCTTCCCTCACACAATTCTCGCTCTGTACCAGGCCCTCCCTTTGGGAGGCAGAATGTCTCCGTGTGCAGTTTTAGGAAGAGGAATTGCAGTGGTTTCCAGAGCTCTCTTTGCACACTGGGATGGATAAACTGGAATAAATGATGCATTTTTAGTGGGTTATTGAAACTCTTTTGCTGTGTGTTTTAACTATTGGGTATATGTACCAATGACCCGACAGCCAAGCTTTCCCAAAATGCTCCTGGGAAGCATTTCAGCTTTTTTTTTTTTTTGTAGCAGCCTTCAGGTTAAAGCACCTTGGGGCATCCTACAATATTAAATAAAATAAAATGTCAAAGCATATAAAGGATGTTCAAAGTGCCATCTAAGATGCAACATCAGACTGCTGTCTAATTCCAAAAAGCTGCCAGTTCTTCATTATATCTTAACAACAAGGGTAATGAATTTCTCTGATAAAAGCATGAAATTTAATATGACTGGGAGTCAGCACAGGTCATCTAACTTATTTTCAAGGGTCTTTCTGAATGCAAAGGAATGGCTGTCAGTGAAGAGCACAGAAACACAGCAATGAGTGGCCTTGAGAAAGTTCACAAGAATTTGCAGGAAGATTTCCCAGGAACACTTTTGCTCCCCACAACAAAAACTATTCCAGTTTTAAACCTACCTTGGCAAGCTGA
The DNA here is from genome assembly GCA_020086605.1 of Lanius collurio. Taxonomy (NCBI): domain Eukaryota; kingdom Metazoa; phylum Chordata; class Aves; order Passeriformes; family Laniidae; genus Lanius; species Lanius collurio. Next base: position 16,538 of record JACBWW010000717.1, on the reverse strand, counting down.
ATCAGCAAACTCTACTGATTAGACAACTCTTGGTTAATTTTGTTCATGTATTTTGGATAACTCCTTTCAGCACTACATTCAGCCCTCACCAGGTGCCTGTGCTAGCCAAGGGCTGTGCTCCTGCTGCTGCCTTTCTGTGCTCACCCTGGAGCTGATTTCTGTGCCTCACACCTTCTGCTGGGAGGAAACAACCAAGCAGCCAAAGCACACACACTTTTATTGTTGTTCCTGTCAGGCTGAGCACATTCACAACATGATTCTTCCCACAGTTAGCTGTCATTTCTCCAGGAGTGATGAAGTGGGCATCCACAGAACAGGTCCTGACTACATATGTGTGTTTATATATATATATATATATGTATTACTGCTGCAAATAATCTTCAGTGTAATCCGTCCTATTAAAGCCAGCAGGTCTTCTGGTTTCTAGGACATTTTGATTTGAATCCAATGAATTAACAGAGCCCATAATCAGCTTTGTGCCTGGCATTAGTTTAAGCTCTCTACGTATGGTCTCACTGTGCTTTGCTGTGCCAGGGTGCCAGGCAGGGCTTCCCTCCACCAAGCAGTGCTGGCAACACCTGCTGGGAGAGCTCCTGCATCACAGCCCTTCCTCCTCCTCATGCCTGCAGTCCCCAGGGACTCATGTTTGAAAAATTAGGGGTCTGCTCTAGCACTAGAGATGGTTTTTCACCACAGAGACCAACATAAATAAAAACTGACATTTTGTTTAGTGGACAGCTCATCACTTGTGTTTGGCTGAAGTCACGCAGGACAAGATGAATAGCAAAGCTGCCCAGCTGGATTATTTTGGATGTTTGCTGTGCTTCCTGAGTGGAAACTCCAGGGGACCTGCAAACACCTGACCATGAACAATGAGTAACCTATTAATAAATTGACTCCAGCCATACAGAATTTCAAGTGCACAGAACACAGCCTGCAAAATCCTCCCCACAGCACCTGTACCTGCCCCAGCCGTGTCTCCTCACACTGCACATCCCTTCTGGTGCCTGAGCTCCTCAGCACTGAAACTTCAGCTGGAACAGCAGGTTTGTGATGGGAGCCTGTGAGTCACAGAAAGAGGGAATTATAATGAAATTCCCCATAATGTCAAGCTTTGTAGATCTTTCCATACTCTAGTGGAAAGATGTTTTCAGGTTTGTTATCAGCCCCTCTGTGTGCTCTGAGTTCATACACAAATCAGCTGCACTCAGTTCATGGATCTGACACAACTGACTTTGTGCTGGATCATAAAGTTCACCAGATTTTGTATTTTATGTAGTCAATAAACTGTAGTAGGCACAGAAACCTAATAATATAGAGAGAAATAAATAAAGGAAATTATGTAAAGAGACCTTTCTCTGTGTGATCTAATCCATGAACCTGCCCACATTCAGAGCCAAGCAGCAGAAAAGTGTTAACATGCCCAGGAACACCCAGATCCTCCTGAAACAACTGAAATTTAAAAACTCCTTAAAAGGCAGCAGCACACACCACACATGGGCCTAAAAGATATTTTTAAGCTCTTGGAAAAGTCAAATCTAACTCTACAAGGAAAGGTTTCCCCACCAAGATTCAAATCTCTGGTAGATTCTCCCTGCCTCACACTGAATGGTGTGCATGTTGAAAAAGGGCACAGTGAAGGGATTCACTGCTGATTCTGGACATCAGCTGCAGAAATAATCTTTCAGAACCACAGGACCCAAAGCAAGCCCTTATGGCAATTAAAAATGGGTGTGAAAATTTTGATTTAAAGTAACAACTAAAGCAACAGGTTTGCTTTAGTGGGGAATTTGTTTTAAACAACATTCTGAGAAACTATGCCCAGCTTCTGGTTATTCCAACATTATGGATAGCAATTCCTCTGCTATTCCCAATGCAAATCCCCAGCTGGTTTTATGATGCTGCCCATGGCTCCCAGCTCAGCTCTGGCAAGGTCACATGCTGTGCTGATCACTCCAACCCAAATGTTGTGTGTCAGGTCACCACAGTTTATTGTAAATGCCACTGAATTACACTATAATTTCATTCCCAACCAGAAAAGAATTACAAATCCCAAGGTTGCCATGCAGCAGAACTTATGAGAATAAATGTCTTTAGGATAAGCCCCACTTAATATATCCCATTATATCTCATGTATAAGACATAGTGTTATTAGGTACTAAAGATCTGTGCTGTCAGCTCTCTCAGACATGTGCACAAAACAGATCTGAAACTATTAATCAGCAGAAATGATGAAATTACTCACATTCCTCTTGCACACACATAGCAGGAGCCAAAGCAGCACTTGGGTACATTTTTTAACTCATTTTAACTCCAACCTCTAAACTCTAAACAGTAACAGCACTGTTTAGAAAGTGGAAAGCTGCACTACAAAAGCAGAGCTTTATGCCCCTCCTTCAGAGCAAAACATTGAAAATTAACACAGATAATATTTCAGTGTCAAAGACTGGGTTTTTTCAGTTTCCTTTTGCAGGTGCTGTCAACAAAACAAACAATAATATAGTATTTAGGCTTCACTAGGACTAAAAGTGACAACAAACTCTACAGCAATTGCCTGCTGCACTCACTTTCTAACCATTTGTACTTTCCTCCATACTCTAATTTAGAACTGCCATAAAGCCTGTCAGATTTGATGGGAAATGCCATGAAGCTGCAATATCAGCAGCTTACATCATGAAATGGGAGAGAGTTTCACTGAGAGCCCCTTTCCCTGTCAGCTTGGGTTCTTTCTCTCTTCCATTTCCCTTTCCTCTTTGTTTTCACTTCCCAGGCAAAGCAGGAGATAATTTGGGAATGATGATTTCTTAAAGACACATATGCATATATATACACACATGTGTATTCCTTTTTCTGTGAATGAAGAGAGATTTTCAGACCTAACCTTTCCCTGCTCTGCTTGTGGAAGAACATTGCACACCCAACCGTGCCCAATTCTGTTACTGCAAAATCCGTGAGGGCAAAAAGGCACCATAAAAGCAAAACTGTTCCCAGGTAGTAAGCAGTGCCACAGAAATTATCCAGGTTCCAAGGAAGTTTTTGCACCAGCAGATATGCATATGCCATTACTGTAGATACAAATTACCCATGCAAATGAGCTGTGATTATTTCCATGCACAATTATCCCGTCTGCACCTGCAAGCACAACATTTGCATACACGAATTAAGTTGGTGTGCGGGTGTTGTTTGTTTGGGTTCTGAGACATTGTCTGTGTCTCTGCAATTTCCAGTGGAAGCCCCACACGGTGATCAATGCCAGCACTGGCAGTGGAACCGTGCCACGTGTTACCTGCCTGTCCTCACCTCCTCCAGAGACTTCGCAGCAGAGCAGCAGAGCAAACTGGAAGAACAAGTGAGATGCTGAGTGAGAGCAGCCTCACTGAACACTGGGAGGTGCAAACAACATTTCAAACATGGGTGAAACGGAGCACGTATAGGAAATACCCAGGAACACATCAGATATTTCTGATTCTCACTGCAAGGCAGCTCCTTGGCTGGAGTAGTGACCAAAAGCATGCTACACACACCTACTCAGCCTTACCCTGCTGCAGGGAGCCTTTTCAGCTCCTTTCAGGCCTCTCTCATGCAACTTTTCATACCAAATATCTTTATTTTTCAGAAACTGTCCATCTTTGCTCATCTCTCCATTATCACAGTTAGATACGCAGTATTAGAGCATGGATTTACTCTGATTATTTGTCAATTAATTCTAAGAGCCTACATATAGTGCTAAAGTAAATGATTTCAGCCCCCTTTGTACAAATAACCAACTCAACCATTGCTTGTAACAGAAATAATGATTTGTTGAAATCAAACTCATGTAGTCATTAGGTTATTATGAAAGAGTTTATTTCATACTTGCAATGTTGCTCATGGAATTGAACAAAACCCCCTATAGTACAATAAACAGATTGTAAAACATTGCATCAGAGCCTGGATCTTCAGTTCATTAGACATAAAAATTCAGTCCCATTAGCTATCTCCTTGAAGATGCTCACTCTTTTACACTAACCATGTTTAGCAGCAGTTTGCCCCAGCTGACCTTAATTTAATACATTTTTCACAGAAGGATTGCTTCAGGGTTAAAACATTTCTGTTGCTAACCACAGCACATGTTCTAGCACTCGGCCCTAAAGATCTCATGTCTTTCTGAGAACATTTGCTGCACAACACCACCGTGGGAGTTATCATTTTTTAAAACATATAAGATAATTGATTTGTAATTATCAACAGGGAGAAATACCATCGCTGGTGTTTGCTAACCTAATTGTAAAATTTATTGTTCCTTTCAAGTCTTAATGTATTGCCTCAAGTGATCCCCACTTAGGCACCAACAGGCTGCTGTAAATGGAGTGGCAGCAGGAAGTCAGGGATGGAATTACCCACTTCTTGCCATGATAAATAATGTTCTCTGTCTGATTGCCATTCAGCCCATTGATGAGATGTCTGAGGGCTTTCCCCACTGGGTGCAGCCCAGGTGTCAGCGCTGTACAGCAGAGTCGTGCCCCGTGCCATGCTTGGCCTTGCTGGGAACGGGGTGAGTTCAGGGTGGGGTTTGGGGAATTAACCCACAGATGGCCCTGGCAGCACCCAGGGGTGCACCCACACACACTGAGAGCACCCACACACACACACAGAGCACATCCACACTGAGGGCACCCACACAGACTGAGGGCACCCACACACACACAGAGAACACATCCACACTGAGGGCACCCAGACACACTGAGGGCACCCACACACACTGAGGGCACCCACACACACTGAGGGCACCCACACACACACAGAGAACACATCCACACTGAGGGCACCCAGACACACTGAGGGCACCCACACACACACACAGAGAACACATCCATACTGAGGGCACCCACACACATTGAGGGCACCCACACACATTGAGAGAACATATCCACACTGAGGGCACCCACACACTGAGGGCACACACACACACAGAGAACACATCCACACTGAGGGCACCCACACACACTGAGGGCACCTACACAGACTGAGGGCACCCACACAGACTGAGGGCACCTACACAGACTGAGGGCACCCACACAGACTGAGGGCACCTACACAGACTGAGGGCACCCACACAGACTGAGAGCACCTACACAGACTGAGGGCACCCACACAAACTGAGAGAGCACATCCACACTGAGGGCACCCACACACTGAGGGCACCCACACACACACACAGAACACATCCACACTGAAGGTACCCACACACACTGAGGGCACCCATCCACACCGAGGGCACCCACACACTGAGGGCACCCACACACACTGAGGGCACCCATCCACACCGAGGGCACCCACATACTGAGGGCACCCACACACACTGAGGGCACCCACACACACTGAGGGCACCTACACATACTGAGGGCACACACACACACATTGAGGGCACCCACACACACTGAGGGAACACATCCACATTGAGGTTACCCACACACACTGAGGGAACCCACACAGACTGAGGGCACCCACACACTGAGGGCACCCACACACTGAGAGAACACATCCACACTGAGAGCACCCACACACACTGAGGGCACCCACACACACTGAGGGCACCCACACAAACTGAGAGAGCACATCCACACTGAGGGCACCCACACAGACTGAGGGCACCCACACACTGAGGGCACCCACACACTGAGGGCACCCACACACACTGAGAGAGCACATCCACACTGAGGGCACCCACACACACTGAGGGCACCCACACACTGAGGGCACCCACACACACTGAGGGAACCCACACAGACTGAGAGCACCTACGCAGACTGAGGGCACCCACACAAACTGNCACCCACACAGGATGAGCACCCACACACTGAGACCACCCACTCAGCAATCACCCACACATGATAACCACCCACAAATGATGAGCACTCACACTCTGAGAGCATCCACACTCTGAGGACACCCATACCATGAGAGCACCCACACAGAGAGCATCCACACACCGAGGGTACCCACCCACTGCCAGCACCCACACTCTTTTTTGCACCCACACACTGAAGGCACCAACACTCTGGGATCCCTCTTGAAGGAGCTTCCTTACTGAAACCACCTCCAGCAACATCCCTGAGCTCTTCCATCAACCTGCACCTCTCTTCTCTGGTGTTCTTCACAGAGAGCTCTGGGGTTCTCCATCCCAGCTAATCTGGGAGCATTGATTTCCTCACAGCTAAAATCCCTCAGCATCAGCACTGCAGTCAAACCTCACTACCTGTCTGTCACTAACAAAGAACAGAGAGAGATGGATAAAAACAGCAATTAGTCGGCCCAAAGAGGGCCCACAGAGCATACCCTGAGCTGTATAAACTCAGATCCATGGCCATGCTTCAGTGGTCTTTGGAGCAGCTCCCGAGGGCATGGCTCATATCCACAGTGTCCCTGTTTGATCAAGCAAAATGTGCCAGCAAAAAATGTCCACTCTCTTTGTAGCTTCTAGAGTTTTTTCTCAATACCTCTGTTCTCTACATTTCCAGCCTCCATTTTCATACCAGCTAACATGTTTAATGGCCTCATCCTTCTAGCATAGATTCCTGGGAGAGCTGTGTGAAGAAAGGTCTCCCAGAGGATTGATTATCAGATTTTGTTTAATTTTTCTAGCCTTTTAACAAGACTAGAAGTCTTTGGCAAAAAAACTGTTTGAACTTGATCATTATTAAAATTTGGAGAAAAAATGCAAGCCCAGAACTGCCTGTGTGTGTGTGTGTTCAGTGTGAATTATTTTGGTGCAGACCTAAAAAAACACTCAGGTTTTTTTCACAAGCAAACTAAGTTTGCAATTCACTTGAAATATGATGTAGATATGGCAGATTTCAGGCCATTTTCATAGAGCAATTTTTCAGTCCTAAGATCCACCTGTCTGGATTCATCCCCAAAGACAACTGCTTCCTAGTTGGATGGATTATCAATATAGTATTTTATGAAGAGACAGTTTTGTTTTAAAATCAAATCCTCACAACTTCCTAAAATAAATACAGCTATATGATTTATAGACATTAGACCTTTATGAAACACTTATAAACTAGTTTCTTGTTAGGAAATTAAAATATAAGAAAACCTAAATTAAATTCATAAATTATTCTTATCGGGCAGTTTGATATCAATAATTATTTTGTTGATATAAATGGTCTCCTGGTCACTCTGGGGATACCATCACTTACTCTCTGTGTTCCCTCTGTATTACCAGTACTAAACTCTGAGGGTGGAGTGAATGTAAAATGTCCTTGCACTGCATTCCTGAGCCCAGGGGAGGTCCAGGCTGCCCCAGGAGCAGTTCACAACAGACAGATAAGGTCACCACGGCCATACCACCATGGACTGTGGCCTTTTATTGTTACTGCTGCCCAGAAAAGACCCTTGATGCTGAACTCCTGGACATCAGCCTGGAAGAAGGAGGCTGAGCACTGAGCCAAAAAGCAGCAACATCAGCAGCACCTGGCAGGAGCTTTTCTCCCACAAACATTAAGAGGTTTGGAGCAGATTCCTCTAGCTCAGCCCGTGGTGAACGTGCATCCCTAGCTCCCAGCTGCCCATTGGGGCAGCAACATTGCATCTTCCACAGCACCAGGAGGGCCTGGCCCCATTGCTCAGGGTCAGGCAGAGCTGGCTGCTTTATGGGCAACACCAGCTGGCAAAGGCATGAAAACCCCTGGTGCTTTCATCAGCTGCTCAGACTCTGTGGGGAGAAAAGGGATGCAATCACAACTAGCTTATGTTCACACTCTTCTTCCAACACCACGAGATGCTTTAAACACAAATGTGGACCCAAACTGAACTGCCCTCAGAGGGGTTCATCACGACAGTTTTAGGTTTTAGGGGTGAGCTACCCCTGTGTGAGGGTGCTTCACACCAGCATCACCCACTGATGATCCACACGTGGATGTGTGCCCTCAGTGTGTGGGTGTATAAATAATCTTTAGGAACAACAGTGGTGAGCTTTCACTGGGCTTTCCAAAAACACACCGGGCAGTACCCAGCATGTCCCACCTGGACCTCTGTCACCCCCCCCCACAAGGAGCAATCATCCACTGAACACCAGAACACATTGGCCTTGATGGAGAACAGTGAACAGCCAGGTTTCAGTTGAAAGGGGGATCCTGTAGGGTCTGACAAGCCCCTGTCCTGGCAGGAAGCCCTTGTTTAGATAAAGGGAACTGTAGCATCTCCAGATGTGGGGTCTGACAGGCCCCTGCCCTGGCAGGGAGGCCTGGAGATAAGGAGGTAGCACAATCTCCCTCCAGGCCCCTTTGGGGAAACAAAGAGCCTTTTTAGTTACGGTGAGAAAAGACACACCCAAGATCCACTAGGAAACTCTATGTAAAATACCCCAATACCCATTGGTTTCTCACCCTTGCACACCCACCTCTGTACCCCATAACAGAGACCCCTCTGCCCCGAGTCGGGGAGGATCCGTCTCTGGTCACCCCTTTGTGGGAGATGGAAGAACAAAGCGACTTCTGCGGCACCACCAGCAGGGCCTCTCCTCTCTCTGTGCGGGCCTGGCCCTGGGGGTTTGCCTTGCAGAGCAGAGCTGAAATCACTGCTGAATCCCTGAGAGCTGATGGCTGCTGAGCCAGGCACCTCTGCAGGCACCCCCGGCCGAGGGCTGAGAGAAGCCACGACCCCCTGGGAGACGGTTCCTGACGGGATCCCCTCTGCAGAGGGTTCCTGACAGGATCCCCTCTGCAGAGGGTTCCTGACGGGATCCCCTCTGCAGAGGGTTCCTGACGGGATCACCTCTGCAGAGGGTTCCTCACGGGATCACCTCTGCAGAGGGTTCCTGACGGGATCACCTCTGCAGAGGGNCGGGATCACCTCTGCAGAGGGTTCCTGACGGGATCACCTCTGCAGAGGGTTCCTCATGGGATCACCTCTCTTGAGGTGATCGCTACGGCTTCTTGGGTCTGAGCTTCAGACCCCATCCAGCACGGGCTGGGAGAAACCCCCCGCAGCTTAACAACATTAGGATCCCACAGCACCTTATACCTGTTGATAAGACAGTTTTTCTCTCCCTGGTTCTTGTCAGTCACCACAGAGAACTGCAGTACCCGAGGAGCTCAGGGAGAGCTTTCCCCAGACCTGGTACCCTGCAAAGAGAGGGTCCCCCAGACACTGGGAAAATACAGAATCCAGTGATTTCTGTAATGGAAAAGCAGAACACAATTCCTTCATTTCAAAAATTAAGTATGTGGGAGAAACAGAGTTCACATAGAGATGGCTGTAGAGATATTGTGAAAATACCAGTACACCTACACATCTACTGGGCAGTGATGGTTCTTCTGCTGGCTGACTTTAGCACTTGGGTTTTTCCTGCAATTGTACTTTAAAGGCAAGTTCTTGGCTGAGCAAAGTAAGCAGTTGTTGGACTTGATTTTACCTTTTTTTTTTTTTTTGGTCATTCTAAGAGCAGCCCAAACCTGCTCGCAATAAGGCATTTCATTTACTTATCTGTAAAGGGCAAAATATACATACAGGCTCTTTTTTTCCCCACACCATACCCTACTTAAGCAATGATGATATACAACACTACAATTTAAGCAAGTTCTGTTAAGTTCTGAGTTTTGTCCCTGTCATTTGTCCCCCCCATTTGGGGAGCAGCACTGTCCAATCTCTGTAGGCCATGTGAAAATTGCATAACAAGCAGAGAAACATTCTTTTTATCCACATATATAGTTTTAAATATGATCCCACCAAGCCATTAATGTCTGCATGACAAACTGGCAACTTCAGCTCCTGACATTAATCCCCCTTCTAGCAGCAATCTCAGCCCCCACTTGGTACCACTTGGTGCTCTAAGTAATGATGCAGTTCAAAAGCACACTCTGACAGCTTAACCTGCACTGACCCACACATCCATAAAACTCTGGCTTCTGCATTACACTGCTTGGCTGCTGCATCTCAGCTACAGAGGGAAATACTTCAAAATGTCTCTGTCAGTCCTCAGTGGACTGAAAGAGCCCTTAAGAATTGCTCCCACTGGTTCCTCATAGCCATAAGAATGAATATCAGAATTATCTGAACAGTTTTTGAGACAATAATTTGAAAATATTCTCTTAACAGGTATGTTTTACACAGGCCCTTTTATTCAGTCTACTCTGCTGCATGAAAGTAAACCTCACACTAATTTACAAAACTACATTTGTGCTGTCTTGCAACAAAGATTTTTCTGCAGATAGGAAAAAACAGAAAATGCCCAGTAAAGACAACTAACAAATTATCAGTTAGCAAATCCAGATCTGAAAGGCAGCCCTTCTGTTTGCTTTCTCAGGTCCCAGCACTTCTCCCCAGAAAAACACTGGAAAGATACCTGCCCATGATGCAGAGGAGCAGTAAAGAAGATTAATCCTTAGCATCTTCCTCGTGGTACCAGACAGGGACAGTGGAGTTTCCTGATGGGGAGAACCACGTGGTGGAGGGCCACAAAACACCCACACAACCTCAGAAAGGTGACAGCAGACACAGCTCCAAAATTGCTTTATGTAATGGAAAATAACACTGAGAGCTCTCCAGGCCCGCTGCTGCAGGGACCCATGCTCAGAGTGCAGCTGGGCAGCACAAACCAGAGACCATTTCAGCCATTTCCAGCTTTGTGTTGCCCAGACCAGAGAGCTGAAGAGCTCAGCAGCCCCTGCAGCACCACTGCCCTTTTGGGGATGCTGCATTTGAACTATTCACATCCACAGGGGACTCAACAGCTGAGATCCAGGTCTGCTGCAGCCCTGAGGTCTTGGTCTTCCATGATTCCACTCTTAAGAGCTCGAGGGGCTGAGTGCAGATGACATCAGCTGTGTGCCTCTCAGAACAGCATGTCTGTCCATGCAAAACATGTTTAGAGTGCACATGTATTCCTCCATTCCTGACAGTTCCAAGGGGCAAAGTCTGGGCCACCTCAATGTGGGAACAGGGAGTGACACACAAGCTCTCCCTGCATTAAGAGCCCCACCACTGGCTCCATCTCTGAACAGGACACTGCCAACCATAGCCCCAAGAGCCCAGAGCTTGTGCTTCACACAGACAGTGGCAGCTCCTGCTATGGGTAACACTCTTCCACCCCTGCATTGGACCTTCCCATGGGAATGCTCAGCTGAACAGATGCAAAAATATTCTAGAAAGGCTTTCAAGAGAAAGCTCCTATTAAAGATCCTAAACTGCACTGTGTGTGGAACAATAACACTGTCTGCCTGAAAACGTCATATCTTTGTCTGAACAGCCCAAAACCTTATGTGCTCTGAATAAAGATAGAGATGTAATTGCTTTTCTTGTTACGACTCACTTGTGCATCATAGATTTTTTAATATCCTGCAGAACACATGTATTGTGGGAAGGAAGCAGGTGACAGCAGTAAACATATGTAATGTTATTTTTCTTTATGATAGATATGAGCAGGGAAGTCTAAATGATGCCTCAGGTTTTTAATAATCAACTATGGAGTCTTAGGGGGAAAGTGTGCATTTTGCCAAGAGCAAAATCATTAGAACTTTAACTCCAGCCATTGTGGGAAATTTCATTCAGCTAATTGTAGCCATTAAGTGACAGGTTATGCAATGAAATTACTTCAGCCTCGTCTATGCTCAAAAACAGGTTGCTATCAGCAAAGCAGCTTTTTCTGGGAGTGACTGGGGGTGAGGAATGCTCTGTGGTTTTGAAAGTCTGATGGGCTGCATGAGAGAGGAGCTGAGCTGATGCCTCGTGGTTTTGGAAAAAATGTCCGTGGAGATGCAGCAGTTCAGAGAGAACTGCAGCTGCAACACCTCTGTGTTCATATACATTTATATAGGTACAGAAGGCCTCTAGGTACTGTAAGATAAATAATTCCTAAAATTTTGGTGAAGAGTTAAAGCCACACCACCCTACTTTGGCACTTCAGGGCCTAATGTAATAATGAACTGAAGGAAGAAATAAAAATTTACATTCTTGTAGCACAGAGGTTCTTACACACAGCCTTTCTGAAGATGATTCCTGAAAGCCTGGATCAGCTTCCCACTCTCTCCTGCAGGTTCTCTAAACCCAGAAAGCCCTTCCTGTGGGCACCTGCCCCCTTTCCTGGCTTTCCAAGTCCCATAAACTGAGGTCTGAGAGGGAAGGGTTCCAAGGTGAAGCCTCCAAAGGGAAACCAGAAGCTGTGGGCTGAATCCTCAGACATACACAGTGTGGAAATGCCTGGGATTTCCCCAGCTCTGCTCAGATCATGCTGCTCAATAGCTTCAAATGGGCCCCCAGGCATCCCCGAAAAATAATTGTTATAAATGAAATGTCAATTTCGTCGAATTAATAATTTGCGCAAGTCAAATTATTAATATAAAAATAAATAAAATTTATTTTAATAAAATTGACAATCAAAATCAGCCACTATATAAGAAAGCAGGGCCAAGCCTAGGTTCTTGACTCTGGGTGACACATACAGAGCTCTGACCACCAGCAGTTCAGAGAGGTAAGTGCACACCTTGGAGGTGTTTGAGTCCAGTTTTTATACTGTTTTTCTTGCTCTTGGCTATGAAATCCATTGTCCTTTTCATTCTTGATGATACTCAGGTCTGGTGCTCAGTGGTACATTTAGGTGTTGATGTGTCCAAGGATTCTCTTTGTGCTCTGGTTGATGGTTTCCAGTAACTCATCCCAACATATGATGATCTTTCCCGGAAATCCTTGTATGATTACAATGAGGTATCTCGAGTGATAAGTCCATTCATCAGCAATGTCCAGGGAGCAGCAGATCCTATCTCTTGTTTCTTTCAGATGGAAAAAGATTCTTGTTGGGTAAGGTGAAATCCTGGGTCTGAGGTCATCTCTTGAGCTTGCCTGCACTTCTTATGTTAATTAGTACCTTCCTTGAGCAAGATGTCATGAGACTTGCCAAGGTGTACTCTGAACACAATTTAAACATATATACAATTTGCAGGATATAGTTTATATTTTTAGATCTCACATAAATAACTTATTACATTTGTAGTGTTTTAATTCCTTATGAATTTTGACCCATCTATAACATGTGGAAATTCTCTGATCCACCTGAAAAAATTCCCACACAGAAGTCACCAACCTGCACTTCCATGGTGGATTCCTTGGGGGGGACAGTGCATCCCTCACTCTTGCAGCTCTACAGAGCCACAGCACCAAAGACCAGGGACAGAGGAGGAGCTGACAGAGCTCAGACCTGAAGCAGCCACCAGCCCCTTCCCCAAACCTGCCAACCTCACCCCAAGGATTCTCATTCCCAGCACATGCACTGTCTCAAGGAATAAAGAAACTCCTTGTGTTTCCTGAAGCAGTGAAATCACCCAAGTCTTTCTAGGAAAAGCATACAAAGCATATTAAGGTGTTATTAATTTAATTAAAACATCTAATCAGTGTTTTGCATTTGTAAATTATGACCTCAAAGTTTCTCATTATTAAACTGAAAAATCAGAAGCAAGAGGCACACCTGTATTGCCAGGGTTTAACAAGTTTACCCCAAAGCTGTGTCAGGCCAGAGTGGAATCAACTCATTAATTCATGTGATGATGCTTCTGGCTGTTGGAATTTCCCTCAGCTGCAAATAAATTCTAATGAAAAAGAAAGCTGAAGGAAATTCTTCTGAAACACCCAAAGCTCTAGGCTGTTACCAATGAAAAACAGTGCTGATGAATTCAGAGTATGAGTCAATTCTAACCACATCCAGAGTGCATTAAGCAAAGTGGCATTAAGATATTGTCCTGGGACAGGGTGAATTCTGCCACATCCAAGGAAGGTAAGGAGCATCATTCTGGGATGGAAGTCTGAGTGTAGAACCTCCAAAGGGTTTTCCACAGAAGGACTCAAGTGAGGGCAAACCAAATTATTTCGTTCATCCACTGTTGGTTTTCATTTATGTGAAGTCATTTTATATAGACTGTATTTTGTGTTCCTAAATTCTTGTAGCTTAATCCTTACAAAGTATCCCACTACAGTGATCCAAGTGATCCCATTACAACCCTGATGGGAGATGAATCCTGGGTGTTTCACTTGCTCAGACATGGGGCCTCCACCCTCTGCTCCATTCCCAGATTTCCAAAACAAACCAGAGACACCCGAGGCTCTGGAAGACACTGCAGGCAATATTCAAATTTTTTTCAGCTGTACAGTCATCCAGATGAAGTCCAATGCAATCCCTAATAAATTATTTCCTTTCTTCTTGTGTCAGATCTTGTGGAGCCTTCGATCCTTTAATGTTCTGAACCACTCAAACCCTCCACTTCAACTGGATGCACAATTCTGCCTCTTGGGGATCTCTGAAAAAGTCAATCCATTACAACCTTGGCTTCAGCTTTAGATTTTTCTCCTGCAAAACCAACTTCCTAAACTCGACCTGCTCGGGAAAGCACCAGCACAGAGCCCTCCACTCACCCATGCCCACCCTGTCCTGCCCACAGCTCCACCCTGCCTCTGGAAATGAAGAATTACAGGAAGTTTTCAGGCAGTGCCAGGCAGTGCCAGGCACAGAACAAAATCCTTCCCCCTCTTTACCAATATTCAACTTGTGCCCCCCCCAGTCACGAGTCTCCCTGTGCTTTGCAATCTGCAAAGCACTTTCCTTTCACAGATGTTCCTTTATCTCGTGCCATTTTTTTCACATTTACAATATTCTAGCGCTCTACAGCAAACATGGAAATTTTAAGAATTAGATATGCAGGTCCAACTAAGAACAATACAGCAGTAAGGATTTAATTTTGTTCATATTTTTGGAAAATTGCTGTTTTAAATTAGTTTTCTTCTCCAAATGAAGAGTCTTTTGACAAAAGACAAGTACTGAGGACAGTATTCCTTGGCCAGAGTAAAGGCACATGACTGGGCAGATGGTTACACCCTTGTGATAAAAACTATGCCTTTGCAGATAAACAAGGCTTGCTGGATTAACTGAACTTCACCAAAAATTCTGGTCTTCAGTCTCCCACATTCTACCTCACCAACCATGGAATTTAAAATCACAAAAAGGAAAAGCAGGTGGGGGAGAGATGGGGATGGACAGACACAAGACAAGCAATCTTTAAATCATGGTACCCACTTTTTAAAAAAGCACTCAAACCCCGTTCCTATTGCAATCAGACTGGCCCAAAGCCACAGCAATTTCTTGTCATTTTCAAAAATAAAGACAAGATCTTGAAATTTAACACAATTTAATTTAAACCTGCCAAACATCTTAAGAAAACCTAGTTGAGGAATTTGGTTTAAGTGCTAAGAACTTCCTCAGCAATGCTAGAGGGAACTACAATCATCATGATTTAATTCCCTTGAATTTCAGAAAACTAATAATGGGTCTAAATAATTAGAAATTCTTATTACATTAAAATGCATGATACATACTGATTAGCCATATTAAAATGAAAAGAATAATTTGAATTATTTACACAAAAAAAAAATCCCTCAAAGTGAGACAAATCTATGGACCATAAAGACAAAGAAAAGAATTCCTGAAACAGTAACAGCTCATTGCACAAGTAATTTTCATAAATATTAGTTATGTCTGAATTGCATCAAATAAAGAACTTCCACAAAAGAAAACCCAAAAACATATGTACTTTCTGACATAAAGTCATTTAATGCTTTGGCTATCTTGGTTCAAAACTAATTCTAAACTAGTAGATGCAAGCCAATGATTTTCCATTAAATGCAAAATATTCAGTATATTACAAATTATCCAAGGCTATAATGTGAAATGCTTTTGTGACAGCAGCTTTATTTAATATTCATTGTCAGGTTCTCAGAGGATAGACTGAGAACTAATAAATGCAGAATATATTAGTATTATAGCACACTACACAAATTTTATTTAGTGTTTTATACAAGCCATAACCTCAGTAGAAGGCAGGTACACCAAATACACAAGATTAGATATACAAAATATATTAGGATATTAAACCAGATATTAAAATATTCCTGCTGTACCCCCAGTTTAAATCTGTTTGTTGAACTGGTAAACTCAGGGCAACATTTCTGCTTTTTTGGTGCTTCTTTTCCTTCTCTGTGAGAGCTGAGGCAAAGCCTGGCTGGAGTTTGCTGGGCCATGGTGGCACTGAAATAAAGGCCATTACAAGCTCCAGACAATTTGATTCCCAGCCCAAGAGATGCACAGATCTGGAAGTAAATTGCCAACTCCCCTCTGCAGGAGTCTTCTGTGTGGTTTTAGACCACGTTGAACCTGTAATTGCTTCATTTGTGCTTTGTGAGATGGATGTTGGCTGCAGCCAACAATTTACAGAGCTGAAGAACCCATCTGACCAAACGGGACCAAAGAACAAAAATGCTTTCTGAGGAAGAATTCCTGCATTTTTCCCTGCCTGTGTGTGAGCTGCTGGCAAGGAAAGGTTGGACACAGCCCAGGGCAACCATGGGCTGGCTCTAAGGTGACAAATACACCTGAAAGTCCTCGCTGGGACCTCCCTGACCCCTGGCTGGCTTCAGGAAGGGATCTTGAGCTGCTCTCTGAGGAGCGAGGGCTCAGGTGAGAGCTGGCCCTGCCCCAGCCCTGAAACTCTCAGCGTGGGCAGCAGGGGAGGGGG
>JACBWW010000716.1:0-23975 GCA_020086605.1 Lanius collurio | reverse complement strand
CCTTGGCTGAGGCAAGGCCGGCGTTTAAAAAAGCCCGCGCTGCGCCCTCTGCAGCCCAGCCCCGCCCTGCCATGGCTGGCTCCTTAGCACAAGACACCAGCAGCAGCTCTGATTCTGACTCAGACATAGATGATCGCTGGGCGCACACGCGCAGACAAGCAAATAAGGCAGGAGACTGGGAGCTATCCCAGAAGATTTCAGCCTTTCCAGTCATTGTAGGGAAAGGGAGGAGGGGTGGACCATCAGCTACAAAGATGTGGGAACCTGTTCCATACAAAGAAATTAAAGAACTTTGCAAAGCAGCAAAAGAGCATGGGAGGGGATCACATTATTTTAAAAACTTATTAGAAGCCACCTTCTCCTCCTACACATTAGTGCCACATGATATAAAAAACATTATAAGTTGTATTCTTACTTCAGCAGAATACATGTTATGGGAGAGGCATTGGAAAAGACATTTAAAAACATTGTCTGAAGCCTATGCCAAAGATGCAAATCAGACTGATTGGACAATTGAACAATTAGCTGGAGAAGGTGACCTCCAAAAGCCATTAGACCAAGCTACCACCTTACCTGAAGTAGCATTACAAGACATAACTACTGCAGCAAAAACATCACTGTTTTTAACTCCTGATGACTCTGTTCCTACACAACACTTTGCTAACATCAAACAGTCGGTTGATGAAAGTTTTATTAAGTTTGTTGATCATTTAAAAATGAGTTTAGACAAACAGATAGAGAGTCCAGAAGGACGAAAAGAACTTTTAAGTAAACTTGCTATGGTGAATGCTAATGAGCAATGTAAAGCTATCTTAAGAGGTTTATCCCTAGATTCTGAACTTACCATTGAACGAATGGTTGAAACCTGTGCACGCCATACATCCCCTGAGAACACAATGACCCAAGCAGTTGCTAAAGGCATTGCACAAGGGGTTTCAAGTGCATTTGCAATGGCAGTCTCAAAAGAGAATGCCCGTTGCTTCTACTGCAGTGAACCTGGACACTTCATGAAGGACTGCCCAGAAAGGCCACCTGCCCGAGACCATCGTGTCACCTACCAAAGGCAGCAGAGACCGCAGCAACAACAGCAGCATTCAAAAAACTCCCCAACGAGCACGGTAAGGCCCCGTGCTCCGACAGCAAATCAAAGGCCACTTCTCTCCGCACCACCTGCGAAAGATGGAAGACACCACAGCGCACCAGCCCAGGCGATCCCAAGACACATGAGAAAGACCCAACCCATGGAGCACTACCGATGGGGACCAGACGCCAGCTGGTAACGTCACTGTCACTTAACCTTGTTGATGACCGCTTTTATCATATCCCTACAGGAAAATATGGACCACAGAACGGCCCATGGGACATTCTCATCCTAGGTGACACCTTCCATGGTCCAGAACAAATTTTAGTATTACCAGAAATACAAACAGTGTACTCTGGACAAGAGATTGTTGTCCAGCTTTGTTGCACAGACTGTCCTCTTTTTCTCCCACAGGGAACACCAATTGCACAAGCCTTTTTGCTTCCACAGAACCGCCTAGAACAGGTTCCACTCAACCCGACAGCAATGTGGACTGAGATAGTGGGCTCAAACAAACCAACCATCGGATTCAGTTTGTCCTGTAAGGGAGAAAGGATCTACCGTCCAGGAATGCTGGACACCGGAGCAGACGTGACCATCATCGCCCGCTCCGAGTGGCCCGAGAATTGGGAACTGGAGCCAGTGAAAAGCATGATCTCCGGCATCGGTGGAGCAACAATATCCATGAGGAGCAAACAAAACGTCGTCATCGAAGGACCCGAGGGCAAGACAGCTACCATTCGACCATTCGTGGTAAGAGCCCCCATCACACTATGGGGCAGAGACCTTCTATCCCAGTGGGGAGCAACCCTCACCATCCCCAGTCAAAATTTCTGACTGGGGCCACTGAGAAACGCGCGCTGCCATCCACTCCTCCACTCACTTGGAAGAGTGACACTCCAGTACAGACAAAACAGTGGCCCCTTTCAAAAGAAAAACTGAGCGCATTGGAAGCCTTGGTAGAAGAACAACTTGCCAAAGGCCACATCACCGAGTCTACCAGCCCTTGGAACTCTCCTGTCTTCGTGCTGAAGAAGCCTGGCACAAATAGATGGCGACTGCTCCAAGATCTCCGCAAAATCAACGAAGTCATAGAAGACATAGGCCAACTCCAGCCCGGCCTACCTTCACCATCGATGCTGCCTCGAGACTGGTTGCTTGCTATCATAGACATAAAAGACTGTTTCTTTAGCATTCCTCTCCATCCCCAAGATGCTCCACGATTTGCTTTCTCCATCCCTTCCATCAATGACGAAGCCCCACTCAGAAGATACCACTGGCTCGTCCTCCCACAAGGCATGAAAAACAGCCCAACCATCTGCCAGTGGTACGTCGCCCACATCCTGTCTCCCATCAGGAAGCTGTTCCCAGATGCAATCATCCACCACTATATGGATGACATTCTCATCTGTGCACCAGAAAAAACTTACTTGGACAGAACTGTTAAAAAGACAATTGAAACCATAGAAAAAGCAGGGTTCGAGATTCGTGAAGATAAAATACAGCTTTCCAGCCCATGGACTTATCTTGGCCTCCAAATCCGTGAGAGAACCATCGTTCCCCAGCAGCTTGCCATCAGAGACAATCCAAAGACTCTAAGGGACTTACACAGTTTGTGCGGGTCCATCAATTGGATACGCCCCCTACTGGGGGTCACAACAGAAGACCTCAACCCCCTCTTCAACCTTCTCCGAGGCAACAGAGACTTGGACTCTCCACGCGCTCTCACGCCAGAAGCCCGAGAGACCATCACCAAAGTCCAAGAAGCCTTGTCTTCACGCCAAGCCCATCGCGTCGAGCCCAGCCTGCCTCTCCTGTTTGCCGTCCTTGGTAAGGGCCCCCGTTACTACGGACTGATCTTTCAGTGAGACCCTCAACTTAGAGACCCTTTGCTAATACTTGAATGGGTTTTTACAAGCAATCAACCTACAAAGACAATTACCACCCCCCAAGAAATGATGGCACATTTAATTAAAAAGGGCAGAACTCGCCTCCGCTCTCTTGCAGGGTGTGAGTTCACATGCATATACTTGCCATTGACCACTGGAGATCTGAAGCATTTGCTCCAGACCAATGAGAGCCTCCAGTTTGCCCTAGATAGCTATACAGGCCAAATTTCCATCCACATGCCAAAACATAGATTTTTCAATCGTGATGCAGCCTTTAATCTGACCCTAAAATCAGTCCAAAGTCAGACTCCTCTCAAAGCTCTGACCATCTTTACTGATGGCTCTGGTTCATCTCATAAGTCTGTCATAACATGGCAAGACCCAAAGACTCAGAAATGGGAATCTGATGTCCAAGTGGTGGAGGGATCTCCACAGATTGCTGAGCTAGCAGCCGTTGTCAGAGCCTTTGAGAAATTCAAAGACGAACCTTTCAATCTCGTTACAGACTCAGCTTACGTAGCAGGTATAGCTATGAGAGCTGAACATGCTTTTCTCAAAGAGGTTTCCAATCCAAAATTATACCAGTTGCTTTCTACATTAATTCATTTAATTTCCCACAGAAAGTTACCTTACCATGTTATGCATGTGAGGTCACACACTGACCTCCCAGGCCCCATTGCAGAAGGGAACAGGAGAGCAGATGCTCTGGCCATGACAGCAGAGACTGTAAACATTCCTGACATCTTCGCCCAGGCGAAATTGTCACATGCATTTTTTCATCAAAACTTGCCTGCCCTCGTCAGAATGTTTAAGCTCTCGAAAGATCAAGCGAAAGCTATCATCGCAACGTGCCCGAACTGCCAAAACTACCAAATACCGTCTATGGGCACCGGAGTTAACCCCCGTGGACTGAACAGCTGCCAAATGTGGCAGACTGATGTAACCCACTTCCCATCCTTTGGGAAATCTAAGTATGTGCACGTGTCAGTGGACACTTTCTCTGGAGCAGTGTTTGCATCGGCCCACGCAGGAGAAACTGCCAGCCACGTCATCAAACACTTTCTCCTAGCCTTTGCCACCCTAGGAGTTCCTGAAGAAATCAAAACAGACAATGGACCTGCCTACACCTCCCGTAAGTTGCAAGATTTCTTCAACCAATGGGGGGTAAAACACAAGACAGGCATACCAGGCAATCCTACAGGGCAGTCCATTGTTGAAAGGACTCACCAAACCATTAAAAGAGTTCTCAATCAGCAACGGAGAGACACAGAAATTTTGTCTCCTGTTGAAAGACTCTGCAAAGCCCTCTATGTCATCAACTTCCTAAATGGTACATCATCAGAGCCAGATCCCCCAGTACTCCGCCACTTCTCAAATTCAACTCAAGCCAAGCTGACAGAGAAACCACCAGTGCTTGTGAAGGACCCAGAAACACACCAGATCTCTGGGCCTTTCCAATTGATTACTTGGGGGAGAGGCTATGCCTGTGTACAACTACCATCGGGACTGAAATGGTTACCAGGAAAAAACATAAAGCCATACCTAGGCCCTGCTCCCACAAACAACAACAAGAATTCTCCTGAGTCAAACACAGGACCTCCCCAGAACCAGACCAGTTCTGCTTGGAGACGGAGACGTCGCCGAACAACCACAAACCAGAGAGAAGATCGTCCCACGACACGACAGCAGACAAAGCAGAAAGCAGAACAAGATTCTGCAGCAAGAGCCAAGCCATAGGCTAGGCACTGTCTGACCAAATAGTTAATTCCCAATGTATATGTTACCACCCTTTTACCCTAAAATGTTCCCCTCTGTCAATCCCTACCAAACCTCCCTAAACCATGAAACCCTCCCCTCTCAAAGCTAACAAATTTTGCTTATATTCCCTCTCAGAAGCCCCATCCCTCTCCAAAGATCAAATTCATCCACGCTGAAGCTGTCCTCATCACTGCCTAGATGCCTTTTAGACGATGGGGAAAAACGGGATGGATTGCTTCATTGATTAAGGGTGTCTTGTGGATATTCATTGTCATCCTTATTGTGTTACTTATGTTCTCCTGTCTTTTACGCTGTTTCAAGAGAACCGCTGGAGATGTCTTTTTATTAAATATAGACGGGGGAGATGTAGGGGTTGACAAGCCCCTGTCTTGGCAGGAAGGCCTTGTTTAGATAGAGACAGCTGCAACATCTCAAAAAGATACGGGGTCTGACAAACTCCCTGCCCTGACAGGGAGGCCTGGAGATAAGGAGGTAGCACTATCCCCCTCCAGGCCCCTCTTGGGAAACAAAGAGCCTTTTTAGTTAGAAAAGATAGATCCAAGATCCTCTAGGAAACTGTATGTAACATACCCCAATACCCATTGGTTTCTCACCCTTGCACGCCCACCTCTGTACCCCCATAAAAGAGACTCCTCTGCCCCGAGTCGGGGAGGATCTCGCCCCTGGTCACCCCTTCGTGGAAGATGCGATAATAAAGCTGCTTCTGCGGAACCACCAGAGAGTTTCCTCCTCTCTCTCTATCCGGGCCTGGCCAAAGGGGGTTTCTGCCTTGCAGAGCCAAGCTGAAATCTCTGCACTAAGAGCTGACAGCCTGCTGAGCCAGGCATCCTCTGCAGGCAACCCCGGCCAAAGGCTGAGAGAAGCCACAACCCCCTGGGAGACGGTTCCTCACGGGATCACCTCTCTGGGTTCGCTACGGCTTCTTGGGTCTGAGCCTCTGACCCCATCCAGCCGGGCCGGGGGAAACACCCCAACCGAAATAACAACTTTAAGATGTAACTCATTTTTCTGAATTTGGGAGACTCAAATACATTCACTCTTCTATAGACTCCTTTTCCGGTGCCTTGTTTGCCTCCTGTCACACAGGAGAATCAGCTAAAGACGTTTGCCGTCACTGTTCGAGTGCCTTTGCAGTTCTGGGGATCCCCCAGCAGATCAAAACTGATAATGGCCCTGCATACATTTCCCAGAGAGTTGCGAATTTTTTTGCTCTCTGGGGGGTCACACACAAAACGGGAATTCCTCACTCCCCCACAGGACAGGCCATTATCGAGAGGGCTCATGCCTCACTGAAGCGCCTGCTGTTGCAACAGAAAGGGGGAATGGGGAATGCCACCCCGGCAGAGCGATTGCAGAAAGCATTGTATGTGTTTAACTTTTTAAATTGTTCACTTATGGATCCTAACCCTCCAATTGTAAGGCATTTTGGTAGCAGCTCTAAGATGGCAGTAAAGCAAAAAGCCCCGGTTCTAGTAAAGGATCCACAAACAGGAGAAATTATGGGACCCTATCCCCTTGTCACGTGGGGAAGAGGTTTTGCTTGTGTTTCCACAGAAATTGGCCCCAAATGGCTTCCAGCCAAGAACATGAGACCATTCAGAGAACCATTGAAGACCTCTTCTGAGGATCCTGATCGACCTGACACTTTGCCTGCTCCACCCTCGCCAGACTGCTGAATCCAGAAACTGCTGTGATACCTGCAAGCTGAAGCTGGAAGACGCAGAAACAACAGCAGTTGCAACACAGCAGCAGTTAAAATCCTCGTAGAATCTCATATATTGCCAGAACTTTATGTTATTATTGCTTTTGCAAAGTTATTGTATCATTTACTCCTCTTGTTTTCATTAGAGATTAATTAGGGCCTGAAGTGCTTCGGCAGCACCTCTCTGGTCCCAGACGTAGATCAACGTGCTATAGATATTACTGTGTATAATCAAACATTTTACTGTGTATAATCAAACAAAAATAACCTGATTGTTAAATTGTAGGATAAGCAAGTTGTAACCAAGACAAGATGTGGAGAATTCAAATATTAACCCTTTTATACTTAAGGATTTTAACAAACAGGAAGTGGCTGCTATGCCATCCCTTCCTGAACGCAGTGTATGGCTTACACTAGCTGAAGCTTTGAATGAGACTACAATGTGCCTGTCCATGACCTCTCCTGGTGATCCTTTCCAGACTTGTCTGGTAGCTATACCTTTGGGGAAAACTGAATGGGATACCCTTTACAACGAAACAATGCACAGAGATTGTGTTGCCCCAGGACGAATTGAACCACTGTGGTGGTGCAATGATGAATATCGTAAAAAGAATATTGGCCAAGCAGGGTGGTATCTTGCCAATGATAGATGGTTAGGGGTGAACAAAGTTTCTGATTTTTTCACCCTCTCCTTGCCACCCCAAGAATTAGACATTTTTGGATCTATGCAAGCCTTTGCATGTTTTTATTTAAATTATACCACTGGGCCTTTTGCTGACAAAAAAATTGGTCTTGATGTCTCAGGCACAGGGATTTATGCCAATGCCTCTGCCTGGTGCAATCATACCTTGTCTCAGCCAATCATACCTGGAATTGTCCCTATTGGCTTGATGGACAATGTGTTTTTGATATGTGGAAACAGAGCTTGGAAGGGAATACCAGGAAGGTCCGTAGGAGGCCCTTGCACCTTTGGGCGATTAACCACGTTTCACTCTTTCCGGGACAACTTCCCATCGCTGCACAGCTTAGTAAGAGCAAAGCGCAGCACACACACATAACAGCCCTGACTGTGATGATAATGTGGAGTCTTGGAACCCTGGAGCCCGAGTGTTTGCCTCAATTATCCCAGCTATAGGCACGGCACATGCACTGAAAACTTTAAACAACCTTGGCTGCTGGCTTGCAAAGCAAACTAACGCTACTAGCTCTGCTTTAACAGGCTCGCTGACAGATGTAGAGAGTGTAAGACATGCGACGCTTCAAAACAGAGCTGTGATTGACTTTTTGCTTTTAGCACATGGACACGGCTGCAAAGATTTCGAAGGCTTATGTTGTATGAACCTTTCTGACAACTCTTTGTCCATTCATGCTAACATACAGGCTCTTCGAGACAGTGTGACCAAATTAAGGATAGTAGATGACAGTGACTGGCTTGGGCACTTGCTTAACGGATGGGGGCTCACTGGCTGGCTTAAACACGTAGCTAAAACAGGAATTTATATTTTAGCAATGTTATTGCTTATGATGATTTGTTTGCCATGTATTTTGCAATGTGTGCAGAGACTGATTGATAAGACTACCAAGAAAATCCTTTTGGTAGAACAGAAAGGGGGAGATGTGGGCCTGCAGGGCCTAGAGAGCCGTACTGGTAGTACTGCTCAGCTCATGACAGGGGTGGATTCGCTAGACCTCAAGCCTTGGCAAAGAGAAGCGGGATTTTGAGAAAAATGCTGTGATAGTGCATTCTAGGCATATCTGTGTTAGTTAGTATGAGGCATATGTTAAGCAATATCACTTGGCAAATATTACTTGTTATATAATACAAGGGTATATAAGCACAGCTAGAAGAATGAATAAACGGCCTTCATATGAGCAATCTATGGAGTCCCATCTCTTTGATGGTCGCCATCACTTGAGATCAATTCAGTTGCAAAGGGAATGCAAAAGCCACACGCACAAGCAAAGAAAAACAAAGAACTCTGTAGTGGTTTAGTTCAGATCATGTCTTACTTACTTATTTTACCTCGGTGACATAAGAATTAGGAGAAAACAAAACAGGCTCAAACTTAAAAGACTCTAAGAAGTTTATTAGCAGACCTAAAAGAAGGAAACAGAAGTTAGAATCAGACTAAACCCTTAGAACACTTTTCCTCCCCACACTTTCTCCACGCTGATAATGTAGAAACAACCCTTGAGATGTCAGATGGTTTACCACCTTTGTAATCTTTTCAGTTCACATAAAGAGATAGGAGTCTGAGTCTTTCTTGCTGACCTTATGGAGACATTCCCACTAGAGACAATGCTCTTATAGGTTCAACATCACCGCAAAAGAGCTGCCTGGGAGGTTTCTGCTTGCAGTGAAAAAGTCCCGAACCTCGAATCACTGCTTTCCCACAGCTGCTTTTTGAGGGTTTCAATTTGAGCTAACATGAGGTGTAAATTTAAGGCAGAGTCGTTCAGGAGCAAGGTCTTCTTTACTCATCTCTAGGAGCAAACCTTATCTGTCGGAACTGGGCTCATCTTCACATTGACCCCTCCTGGTTCCTTTTTACAGTCGGTTCAATCAGTGAATCAGTCCACATCAAAGGGTGGGACCATGCCCCCCACCCCCTAGGCAGAATCAACTTCAGGTGTACTGCACACCCCTCCAGGTGAAGGTAAAACTGAGTCCAAACACTCTGGAGCCAAAAGAATAAGAGAGAAAAAGCAGAGGCACCTTAGCTCCCAATTGCTCTACCCCCCTCCGATGCTCTATGAAATGACAGCAGGGACTCCAAGAGTCCAGTTCATCCCCAAAGGGTTTTTGCAACAGATTTTCAACTTCCAGGTTTGAAGCATCTCCTCTTTCTTTTCTCTCAGGGTTTCAGCCCTTCCATCTTTACTGACTTACACCTTAGGGTGTCTCTTCATGTTCTTTCTGCTTTCTCTCTGGGAGAGGATCAGCATTTTCAGGCCCATCTGTTCTGAAGAAAACCTAACAGCACTAACAGGGTTAATCTCACCCGGCCGTGGCTGGAACTTCTCTTATCCCTCTCAGTCCCATGATCTCTGCCGGGCAGCCGGAGCTGAGCTCTGCCGTGGCGGTGAAGGGGGGCCGCTGCCAGCCCAGCTCTACCTGCATGGGGCAGGGCTGGGGGGCCCAGATAGAACAGGGCCAAGGAGGGGGCGGCTGCCTCCTGGGTCAGGCCGGGCTGAGCAGGGCCCGGGGGCCCAAGTTTCAGCTTTGATGGCCAGAAGTCCAGAGAGCTTTCCCGGGCTCTGTCTGTCTTAAAATGTGATTTGCAGAGGCGTGTCAAACTCCTAAGTGGCTTAAAACTTGCCAATAATCAAGCCAGACAATTGATTGGTTCTGATAAGAACTAGAAGGGCTTTTCTTGCAAGAAAACCATTTCCATGTCAAACCACAAGAGGGGCACAGGTTTTTCCAGCTCGACCTGGAAGACTGTGGTCATGCACGTGCTGACCACCGTAGCGCTGTCCCAGTGGCGCAGGAGGGAATTTGCGTGGCGGCTGTGGGACATCATGGCATACCTGCGCCGCTGCCTGCAGCTGAAACGCCTGGAGCACTTTGTCCTAGGCAACAAGAGGCTTCCTGCGGAGATCAGCTTGCCGCCGGCAGTGCGAAGGCTCGAGCCGCTCAACCTCTTTGAGCCCCTGGCCCGAGATGCGGCTGCCCACAGAGAGGCGATGCGAGCTTACGGTCAGCTGCGATTTCGCCTCTGGATGCTGCTCTCCAGCCACTGAGAGGAGTTCCCTGCACAGAGCTGTGCTGGGGAGGCTCACACCTGATGGCAGCCACGTGAGCACTGCATAATTCTTGCATTTGTCCCTGGCAATCCTGAAGCTGCTTTCCTGCTGCCACGGAAGGCAGATGCTGCGGCACCTGGATTCATGGTGCAGACACACATCTCTGCGGTGCCTTGCCCTTCACCTTCCAGTCATAATGGTATTGTTGCAATGCTGCCCCAGTCTATAAAGCAGAAAGTGGCTCCACCTTCACATCCTCACGGAAGACAGCGATGCCGAGAGGTTGCCTGGCACACCTGGAAGACCAAAAACTAGCTTGTTAGACAATTAATGTAGATTTTCAGTGACCTGCAAGTTCAATAGTTTTTTAAAGATGTAGTTTATCTCAGTCTGTGAAAGTGAAGATAATAGTTTTAACTCACTTTACTCTAGGAGAATAGGTAGTCCAAAATTTCATAGTAGGAACTGGTTTCATTATCATTGGGTCAAGAGGCCCTTTAGGATTTTTAGTGGCAAATTATTTCCCAGTTACCCTTTGTTTAGGCAATCGAGCTACGTTGGTTATAGTTGCCCTTCAGTAATATCTACATCTATACGTTTGAAGAAATAATAAAAGGAGAAAAGTTTCTCCAATTGCCTGAAGTGTGTCCTCCTTTATATTCAACCCAGTGGTTCTTAGAGAATGTCCATGCAGTGCAGCTCCCTGAAGAAATGACAAAGGGACTCAAACGGTGATTGTGTCCAGCAGTCACATCTCGGTATTGCACTTGTGCAACACTTTAGAGCAGGACTGTGAATTTTGCCTCGTGAACTCAACCAGAAGTCATGATGGTTGCAACAACTAAAATATGAATTAATCCTCCCTCTGCCATTATAAAAGTTCCTCCTCCTCATTCAGAGCATGGGAAAGCAAGCTGCTGTGGCCCACGTCACAGCGGGAAGCCCTCTGTGGGGACAGGAACAAGCAGTTCCGTGTGGGGAGAGCAGGCAGGAACCTCCCAGAGGAGGATCACTGCCAACAGCAGAAGTCGCTGTTCCACGGAGAGGGAACTGTGCTTGCTGAGGTGCCTGCCTTTTGCTTCCTTTGCTGGGCAGGCACTGCTCCCACCACAGCCCCTTTGGCCCTGCTTGTGGCAGGAGGAGAACGCCCTCCCTGCTCCCTTCTCCCCTCTCCTCTGCTCCCAGGAGAAGAGAGCTGCCCTTTCCCTTGCCCCAGCGCCAGGGCTCCTCAGCCCCTTCCACAAGGACACGTGCCCTCAGTGGGTAGGACTTGATCTCTGGGTGTCACTGAGCCTTCCAGCCTGACTACACAAGCTTGTGTGGCCTCTGGAGCAACGCTTGGAGTCGGGGAGAAGCGCGGCCCTCATGGCTTCTTGCTGCACAACGCACCCAGGGCTAGATTTGCCAGGGCCACAATTAGTGCAGGGGCTGAAACTGTGCGTGTGGTGCCTGTGAGTTTTGTTGCAAGTGCAAGTGTGCTGTGTGTGTGAGGAGCATGCTGGGTGAGCGCAAGGGCAGAACCTACAACTGTTCAGTGTTGCCTCTGAAAGACTGTTGTGTAGCTCACATGCTGGTTTGAACCGGTGGCTAGTATGCAGCCACACTAGGATGGAATGGAAAACAGTGTTCAAGAAGAGCAAGCATGGCCAAATGATCTGGATGTCTTTCTGTTGCTGAGCTGTTCTTTCAGGCCCTGAAAACAGGGGCAGCTCTGATAAAGTAACTGAGCATCTGGTTGCTATTAACTCTCCTTTGCACTGTCAATTCAGCCTCTTTGGGAATCCGTCACCCTGCTCTGTGTCTCTCCTAAGCCTGTTAGTATCGATGTGAGTGTGTTTTTCAGGCCCATGCCATCTGACACTGGTATTACACCAGAGTTTTTCTCGCCACTGCAGTTCAAGGTCTCTCGATTTTTGCATGAAAATCTTGTCTCCTTTGTTATGGACATTGCACTCCTTAGGAAGCTGAAAAATACATTTGAACACAGGAAGAAAACTGTTAAAGAGTCAGCGTTGTGAAGATGTATGACCAGTTTCACAACAGCTTTCTTCTGGAAGAGCTGCCGGCTGAATGGAGCAAGTCCTGCTGTCAGATACACAGTCGGAGAAAGCAGGTTGGAATAAAATTAATCACAGCCAGAGAACTGTCAGTGCTACTCAGTAGCATCAGATACGAGTTTCTGTAGCCAATCGTCCTTTGGATTGACTGAAGAAAACTCATTACTGGTTCCAATCCCGAATGTTGAAATCCACAAGAAAATTCACATTTGCTGCAAGCATGAAGCCAAGTCACTTTCCTTTACTTCTCTTGACCTTCTTCAGGAAAGCACCGAGTTAGAATTTAAAACTGTGTTGTGTTTTCTACCGCTGCTACCAGAGAGGATGAGCAGAAGGAGCAGGACATGCTGCTTCTTTCTTCTCTGGCCACAGAGATGTGGGCTAAAAGGTGCAGTGAAGTCATCTATCTTGCCTCGGCATTGCCATGTTCGTGTCCAGAGAATGGCCTGTTGTCAGAAGCCTTTCTGAAGATGCAGTTAGTAGAAAGTTGCAGGTGCCAGTGCTTGCAGCTACCCTAACCTTTTGTGCATCCTTCCCAGGGAAGCATAGTCTGAAATGAAGAAGTGGCAGTATTCTGAAGGCAACTGCAGTAGAAGGAGGGTCATTTGTTTGGAAAGGTGGGGATAGCACTGCCCCAAGCGTACTTTAGGAGAGAAAGAGCACCTTAAGGTGCTAAACATGATCAACATGTTCCATTCTGAACCCCTGGGCATGCTTGCAAAATACAGGACATGTCTCCATCCAGGCTGGAAAGAAGGAGCCCACTGCTGCAGGGTGCAGTGGGTTCTTTTGTGCAAGTCAGCACAAGTGCCAGACCCTTGAGGTGGATTTGAAGGTAGAGAGCTTCTAGACACAAGCTATTGCCAGAGTGTTTGGTTGCTGTTGCCTGTTCCTCCGAGTGTGGACTAATCTCCCCTCTTCACTCCCAGTGTCTGTTTCCTTCCTAAGATTCACACCTTTCTGATTGCAGGACATGTGCTTATGCAGCTAAAGGTAGCTGGGAGGCTGCTGAGCTGAGCTGAGCTGAGCTGAGCTGAGCTGGTAGGCCAAGTGGAGCAGTACAAGTCATTCACAGTCAGTGAGTTGACCTCAGGTCCTTCAAAGAATGCAGTCCAAGAAGATTTTGACAGTTATTGCCACTGGAAGCCTACCATGGGTCTCTTGCTTTTTCTGTGTTTGAGTGGCTGGTAGATTGGGAGGGACAAGAGGGTGTGAAATGGTTGACCAGGGCATGAAGGAAATGACTTTTTTCTTTAGTCACTCCCAGGCATCTCAAGCTGAAGTTCTAAGGAGAGAGAGTGGAAGTACCAGAGTTCATTTAAAGCTGCCTTTTTGGTCAGCAGATTAATTCATCGGCTCTTTACCACTCTGGGTCTGGTAATGTGGGCTTTCAAAATCACTTTAGCTCTAGGGTGAGTTTATCAAACATCTTCCTCAAAAGAGAGTGGAGGTTTTCTCTTATCTGCTTGATAGTCAGGTGACTGGAGGTCAGAAGAAATTTTTCCCCCTATTCTGCATCTTAGTTCCTCATGTCCCAAAGGTGAGCACTGTGATTGGACATGAAGCTTGTCATCAGAAGACATTTCAAAGGAGCAGGGTGATATGGGCTGCTGGAACAGAGTAGCTTGGGAAATGCCTGACTCTCTCCTCTTTCTTTGTGGTGCTGCCTGGGAATGACCCATCAGTGGCTGTTGTGATCCTTCTTCTTCTGCTTCCCTCCCTGCTGGCTACCACTTGGGACATGGAGCTATTCCATGGGGACCTCATCAAGATGGTGGAAATTAGAAGGTATTGATTGGGATGATATTGGATGGGTCAGAAGACCGTGTCTTCTGAGGGCAGCCAGCTCTTGTGTCATGACTGGAGAAGAGAAGGGCGATTACTTGAACATTCTATGCTCTGTCAGCCCTCAGCTGATAAAGAGTATTTCAGAGATCACCCAAGAGGAATGTGAGTAGCCCAAGGGAGCCAAAACCTCCCACTGTGCTGTGATCAGCATCTGAGAAACTCTTCCCAAGAAACAGCACCATTGTATCCAGTAGGAAGGATCTCGAATCAGAAAAAAGCAAGGGAGGAGGTTTGTATTGAGGATGGTGTCGAAATGCACACACGTCTACATGCCTATACAAAACAGAGCTCCTCTTGGAATGGCAGGAGAGAAGCAGTTGCTGCAAGTGTCAGGAGAAGCCCATCTTTATATGGTGTTGGGGGAGAGGACATTACAGTAGAGTGAGCTAAGCTTCAGAAGTTCTGTGTTTCGAGGACTTCTCTTTTTCCTTTTCCAAACTTGTGTTTCTTGATTACAGAGTCCGTTTTTCAGCTGGTCTACTGATGAGCCACATCTAGCGTAAGAAGTAGTTTGGATGGTTTTTTGTGATACTGTGCAAGGCGTAAGTTGGTTGTATGTGATCATTTGTCTGTCATCAAAGAGATCTTTGAAAGTGTTCCTACTTCAGGTGAGGAACTCTGACATCTTTGTCTTCACAACAGGTCTGTGAGGCAGGACAGTGCTGGTGTAAACGAAGGGTAGGCCTTAACATGGGATGACGTTTCAACTTCCTGTGCATCATTCAAGCAGCCTGTAATTCTTTCTTTCACACTAAAGCTGTAACTAAAAATTACCCTGTATGACAGGCTGTGTCCAAAGTAATAAATAATATTGTTAATAATAAAGACCATCTGCCTGCAACAATCAATAAAAGCCTACACCTCTATACTGAGCGTATTGGGGTCCTGTCAGCCAAATGTATATTTGACAAGGGTTGTGTGGGAGGGCACTTGTGCCTGCTTTGTAAAGGGAAGCTCTGGGGTTCCCGAGGGATGGGTCTGCACTTTGTGTATTTTGGGTCTTTGGGTGCCCAGGGCCACGATGAGTTCCCTGAGCCGGGCTGGGGCTGGCGGGCGGGGCTGGCCTGTGATGTGCTCTGGGGCCTGTGACAGCACCGGGGCCGTGTCACAATGGGGGCAGCTCTAAAAGGCCCCGTTGGTTGCCGCTGCCCCAGTGGAGCCTGGGCAAGCGGTGAGTGCCCACACGGGGTGGGGAGGCAGGGCTGGAGGAGGGCTGGGGCAGAAGCGCTGGCACGCAGGGCGAGTGTTCTGCCCCTGCATCCAGGGCCCAGCCCCTGGCGGGAGCGCCTTGCTCAGGCTCGGTGCTGGCTGGGGAAGCGGTGCAGGCCTTGCCTCCTGCCAGCTGCCGGGGACCCTGCCCTTCCTGCTGCCACATCCCTGTGGCTCCTGCCCCCCACTGGCTGCCTCCATTCGGGCCCTACTGACCCCCTTCTGTGTGTCCTCCTGCAGACCATGGCTTTATTGTCATTGCTCTCCGTGCTGGTGCAAAGCCTGATCCAGAACCCCCAGCCAGCTGGGGATGGGCTGGATGAGGCCACGCACCGGCGAGTGCAGGAGCGTGAGGAGCTGCTGGAGCGCGAGATGGCTTGGCTGCTGCAGGAGCTGGAGCAAGGGCCCCCGGAGCAGCAGGACGAGGGCTGGGGAGCCCTGCTCTTTGGTGCCCTGCAGCAGTGGCCATTCTGGGCTCTTGCTGGACTCCTGCTCCTCTTGGGCCTGTGGTTTAGCCGCAGGAGAAGGACCTGTGAAGCCAACAGCAGCGGCAAGGACCAGAGCTCCTGCAAGACTTTGGGAGAGGAGAAGGAAGAATGTCGGAAAACAACAGGAGACAAGCTCATCCGATGATGATCAACAAGTCTCAGTTTTATTGAAATCAGCAAGTACATTTATAGCAAATTTAATAAGGCTCATGCATATTGCAAAACTAAAGCTCTTTATTGGTTCATATACCAAAGGACAGTTCTCCCGTCATGTACACACTTGTGGTCAATCTTTTGCTTTGTTTCGCTTACTTTGTCTGGTTTCACATCCTACTGTTATCTATTCCTAGCTTGCAGGGGCACGCTGACCTTGCTAACTGAAAACTTACAGTACAGACTTTATACTGCAACTAATTGCACAGCATCTCCGTGACCCTTCTCAATAAGCCAGTCTTCCACAAAATCTTCCCCATATCCCCCGTTTTTCTGTTGTATTCAGTCAAGGCCCCTAACAAATGTGTTGTACCGTACCAGATGGTGAGATCAATAGGAATGTCAAGGCTTCGCCAAGGTATCTGACCCTGTGTGACACAGTCTACAATTTTCTGGAGGGTGCTTTGCTGTTGATGGGTCATCTTTACTGGAGACAATGGGTCTGTGCCTTTCAACAATGGCCTTAATTCATCCAATAATTCATTTGGTATTCCTACTACTGGTTTCAGCCATTGCAGGTCACCTAGTAGTTTCTGAGCATCATTAAGGGTGGTAATTTGAGTTTGAAGTTTCAGCTTTTGAGGGGTGACAAGCTGTTCAGATAAAGTCTATCCTAAGTATTTCCATGGAGCTGTTTGTTGTATCTTTTCTGGGGCAACAACGAGGTTGAACTTTGCTAGTGCATCTTGTATATCATCAACTTGTTGGTCTGTAAATGGAGCAGGCTGAGCAAACAGGATATCATCCATGTAATGGTAAACAACGGCGCGTGGCCACCGTCGTCTGAGAGGCTGCAAGGCAGAGTCCACACAGAGCTGACATAACGTAGGGCTATTGCACATGCCCTGTGGAAGCACCGTCCACTCAAATCGCTGATCGGGTCTTTCTCTGTTCAGTGCTGGCAAAGTGAATGCAAACCTCCTGGTATCATTTTCAGGTAACGCAATTGTGAAGAAACAGTCTTTTAAATCAATAATCAATAGTGGCCACCCCTCTGGCAACATTGCTGGGTTAGGCAAGCCAGGTTGTAACGCACCCATTGGTTCCATTTGATTGTTAACCTCTCGCAAATCATGCAGTAGACGATATTTCCCTGATTTCTTTTTAATGACAAATATTGGGGTGTTCCAGGGGCTTGTTGACAGTTTCAAATGTCCTTGCTTGAGCTGTTCTTCCACCAGCTCATGAGCATGCTGCAGACTTTCCCTTTTTAAAGGCCATTGCTTTACCCACACAGGTGAGTCAGTCTTCCACATGACAGGGATCGGGAAAGTCCAGGCAATGGCCATCATGCCAAAGGGTGCTCATTTGTCAACACCACACCCAGCTGCGCTAGTATGTCCCTGCCAATTGGGCACTGCACTGTGGGTGGTAATTGGACGACAGAAAATGTAGCTGTTACTTCCTTTCCATCGAGTGTAACAGTTAGTGATGGGGAAGGGCTGGCGAGGGTCAGACCTCCAACCCCCGTTACTGCAGTGGTGGCTGGCTGCAAAGGCCAGTGATGAGGCCAACACTGAGGAGCAATGATGCTAGAGTCCGCTCCAGTATCTAACAGGCCTGTGAGAGTACGCTTTGGCCTTTGTATTCCACTTCTACTTTTCACTTTGGTCTGTCATTCAAACCCAAGGTTAACAAAGCAAGCCCCCCTGTGGATCCAAATCCATCTTCTCCTCTAATTTGGTCTTTTAAGGGTGATACGTTTTTTGTCATCTGTTCTAAAGGTACCAATTGAGCAATCCTTTGTCCTTTATTGATTTTAAGAGGAGGAAAGGGGGTGTATGCCATGATCATAATTTCCCCAGTAAAGTCTGCATCAATCACACCAGGTAGCACAAAAAGTCCAAGCATCGAGGCTGACGATCTTCCCAATACCAAGGCTCCCATTGCCTGCCCTTGTATAGTAATAGGTCCTTTAATTCCTGTTGGAATCCTCTGTGGGCACGGCATCATCGATGTTGTTTCTACAGCTGCTGCCAGGTCCATCCCGAGGCTCCCTCGTGTGTCTGGTTGGAGGTTGCTGGTGCTGGGTGAGTGACAGCAGCTATTTGTGTCTGGGCGCGACTGCTGCAATTCGCGCTGGCTCCGGGGTTTCCCGAACGCCCACGACAGGCTCCTGTGTTGTGAGTGTCAGATCGACCCTTGGCGCACCAAATGCCGGTGGCGGTGCACACGGATGTGACCCATTCCTCCGCATCGGAAGCATTTCATGCGGCCGCCTTGAGTGTGCTTGTGGCTCACTGCTGCCGACGCTTGGAGGGGTGCAAGAGCAGCTGACGCCTGAGTCTGAGATGCCTTAGCCTGTTCTTGTAGTCCCACCCCAAGCTGTTTGATTGCATCAACTAAGAAAGCCTGAGTTCCTGTGGGCATTGAAGCTATTCTTTCTGATGCCTTTTCTATAGTCCAATTGGCCCCTAGGGTATTAAGTACGCCTCTTGTGGTGACATTACAGTTTTGTAAGGCACATTGCTTTAACATCATGCCCTGCACGTATTCAGGAATCTCGGCTTTCTGGATGGCAGCAGCTACCCTATCTATGAATGTTCCAAACGGTTCATCTCTTCCCTGCTTAATTCCCATATATGCAGGCAATCCCCCAGGCTCTTTAACTTTCTCTATTGCCCTACGAGCGAGCCTCATGGCTTCTCGGCATTTGTCTGGTCTCATCAGGGCTTGTGCCTCTGTCCGAAGATACGGACCTAAACCCAGCAATTCATCCACTGTAACCCCTAGCAACGGATCTCCTTGTCCCCTCTGAGTGGCTACTGATGCATTAACTTCTGCTTGCCAGTCTGCACCAAACAAAAGCTGTTGGTGCTGTGAAAAGATTAATTTTGCAATTCCTCTACAATCAGCTGGCAGCAATATCTGCGTGCTCCAAATATAATCTAACATTTGCTTGACTGGCTCACTCGTTACTCCAAATTGACTAACTGTAGCTCTTAGCTGTGATAACAACTTCCAGTCCAGTGCAGTAATTGTGGCGTTAATGCCCCCTCCTAGTGCCGGCTGGTGTATGACAGGGCACACAAGATCAGCTGCCGCCTCCAAGGCTTGTTTGTCTCCCCGTTCCATTCCGTCTCTAGCTATGGCAGCCCACGCCTCTCGGCGCTCCCTTGCCAGTGTCTCCGCCAGGTCAGATTCTGCCCTAGGGCTCGGCTCACTGACCAATGGATTTCTGCCAGATCCCTGCACTTCCTGCTCAGTGGGGATCGGGGGGGGCAGTGGGCTCGCTGCTAGGACTAGATACAGGAGAGGCTGGTGGTTCGCAGCCTGATCCCGCCCCCGTGTCTGTTGGGGTCGGCTGAAAAGGAGGCAGAAACACCGTAGAAACACTGGGTGGAAGTGGGATACTTTGAAACCAATCTTTGTCATAAGATTTTTTCTTTTCCTGTGCAGCATTTGCTTGTTCTGCTGCCTTCTTTTCTAGCTGGTAACAGTTGATTATGTACTACTTTCCATAATTTCCCCATCTTTTTGGCTGTCTCATCCTCTTCTAAAACTGCCTCCCACAATTTATCTCCAAACTTACGCCACTCTGACAGTTCATGCACAGTGTGAGGATTCGTGAAGAACCCTTTAGCGTATCCATATGCTGACAACCCAGGCAATTCCTTTTGTAAGTCAATTCCCTTGATCTGCCTCCTTTGCAAGAAGGCAGTAAATAAATCATATGCTGCTTGCCTCTCCATACCTGTTTCGTCAGCGCTGTTGCAGCTCTCCAAGGTCCCGGCAGCACGTATCGGCCAGGCTCGCCTGTGCGGTCACCGGGGGCTCGGCGCAACTCCTTGGTGCGCTTATCGCCGTCCTTGCTGCAGTAGGACCCGAACTCCTCGTCCATCCGTCGTGGTGCCGGACTGTTATCACACCGGGGTCACCATTTGTTGGAAAATGACGGGAGACAAGCTCATCCGATGATGATCAACAAGTCTCAGCTTTATTGAAATCAGCAAGTACATTTATAGCAAAGTTAATAAGGCTCATGCATATTGCAAAACTAAAGCTCCTTACTGGCCCATATAACAAAGGCCAGTTCTTCTGTCGTGTGCACACTTGTGGTCAATCTTCTTCTTTGTTTTGCTTACTTTATCTGGCTTGACATATTATTGTTATCTATTCCTAGCTTGCAGGGACACGCTGACCTTCCTAACTGAAAACCTACAGTACAAGCTTTACACTGCAACTAATTGCACAGCATCTCTGTGACGCTTCTCATTAAGCCAGCCTTCCGCAAAATCTTCCACACTCGGCCCCCCCGGGATCCCCCATAATCCCTCCCCAATGCCCCAAATAAAAAGGACCAATCCGAACTGGGAAGCTTTATTGGGAACACTGGGAGCAGCTGGGTGGGGGCAGAGTTACAGCGGGGCTGGGAGGGATACACGACACCCCCAAAATCAGCCTGAGGACAGAGTGGGGGGTCCTGGCCGGGCCCGAGGCCACGGGGAGGGGCTGCGGCCGCCGGCGGCTCAGGAGCTCTGTGGGCAGAGCAAAGGGGGTGACACCGAGCTGGAGGCCCAAGGGGACCACACAGCTCTGGGGGAGGGGAGACACGACCCCTGGAACACCCCCCCTGACCTTCTTGTGCCGGTAGGAGCCGAGCCCCAGCGCCAGGAAGACGAAGCCAAACACGAAGCGCCCGATCCCCGTCAGCATCTTGCTGCGGGCAGCGTCTGGAGGCATCTCCGGGGCGGTCCGCAGGGGTCATGACCACCAAAATCCTCTCACAGACACCCCAAGACCCTCCAAGCACACTCCTAGTTGCCCCCAGCCCACCCACTACCACCTGAAATCACCTCCCAATTCTTTCCCAGCCTCTCCAGGACCCACCAAAGCCCATTCCGTCCCTCCCAGTTGCTGCCCCACTGCCTCAGGACACCCAGACCCCTCCCAGTCCCTTCCCAGCCCTACCAGGACTCACCAAAGACTCTCCCAGTCTCTTCCCAGCACAACCAACCTGATTCCAACCCCCCATTTCCCAGCCCCGATCTCCTTCCAGCCTCTCCAGGCTCACTCAAATCCCTCCCAGTTACATCCAGCAACCCCCAACTCCTCCCAGTGTCTACCAGCACCCCAAAACCCCATCTCACCCGCACCAACACCCTTCAATCTCCCTCCCAGTCCCCCCAGTGCCTCCCCCTCTCCCCCGGGTGCTGTGGGGGCCGGGCCGTGCCCCAGTGCCGGCTCAGGGGCTGCTCCAGGCTGATGTGCTCCACCGGGCAGCTGGAGCTGACCCCGCCCCGGGGGGAGTTTCCAGCAGCACCAGGAGCTGGTGGCTCCAGTCCCCGTTGGGGACAATGTCGGTGGCCACCACGTGCCCCGAGAGCTCCTGCTGGCCCTGGAACCACCTGAGCTGCACCCGCACAGGGCAGAAATCCATCACGGAGCAGAGCAGGCGGCCCGGGCCGGGCAGGGAGCTCGAGGGCACCAGAGAATTGGGCACACTGGGGGGCACTGGGAGAGAGCAGCAAGGTTTCGTGTGGCTTTGAGAGGGACTGGGAATGGAGTGGGGGGGGACTGAGGGGTCACTGAGAGACAAGGGAGTGGATTGGGGGCAACAATGAGGGCATTGGGAGAGAGGGTGGAGGTCTGAGGGTGGACAGAGAAGGGCTGGCATTGGACAGGGAATGGACTGAGAGGGATTAGGAGGGATTAAGAGGGACTGTGGGGACACTGTGAGGGACTGGATTTGCACTGGTACGGAGTGTGGGGGTCCTGAGAGGGCCTGAGTTGGCACTGAGAGGGATTGTGGTGGCACTGGGAAAGACTGGGAATCGACAGGCAGGGACGGGTGTAGCTCTAAGAGAAAGGGGATTTGGGTGGGGGACACCGGGAGAGAGAGTGGAGGTCTGGGAATGGGCTGGGAGTGGACTGGGAATGGACTGAGAGGGACTGGGAAGGATTGAAAGGGTCTTAGAGGGACTGTGGGGAAACTGGGAGAGCCGATGGTGGCACTGGGAAGGACTGGGAATGAAGCGCGCGGCACTGGGAGGCCGAGCCCGGCCCGGGGCACTCGGCGCTGCGGGTCTGCCTGGCAACTGATGAGTCATCAGAGAGACGCGCTCTGATTGGCTGAGGGGCGGCAGTGCCACGCGGGGCTGGGATGGACTGGGAGAGACAGGAATGGACTGGGAGGGGCTGGAATGGACAAAGAGAGGCACAAAGGAGGTCGCGGGGATGGGCAAGAGACCCGGAGACAGGCACAAGGAGGGCGGAGGGCCCTGAGGTGATTCCCTGGGAGGTTTGGAGGGGCTCCAGGGACATTCCCAGGGCAGGGCCCGAGGGGACACGCTCTGCCCCACGCTCACCTCTGTGACCCACGAGGAACCGGGCGGACACCTCGAGGCTGTGCCGGCAGTGCCGGTCCACCTGAGCCCGGTTCTCTGCTTGGCTGAGCGCTGCCTGAGGGCTCAGACTGCACCAAGGGGGCGACACCTTCCTCCAGCAGGGATGTCCCAAAAACGGGGGAACCCCAAAAAGCCTTTGAATACCCCCAGGACTGGGATGCCCCTTCCTTGATGCTGGGAGAAACCACAATTGTTCGGTCCCTGCCCTCGGCTACTGCACAGGGACAGGAAATACAAGGAAAGGCCCAGGAGCTGAGAGGAGGAGCGGGAGAGATCCCACCCTGAGCACCGGCATGGGCACAACAGACTCAGCCTGGGCACAGGGAGGGAATTTATTAACAACCAAATCCCAGCAGTACAAGGAGAAGGCAAAGAAATCTCTCCAACACCTTCCCCCCACCCAGCGGGGATCATCCAGAACGGGGGTCACCAGGGCTCTGCCCAACAGGGGTCACTGGGGATCATCCAACGCCGATTCTCCCACAGGGGATGGATCTGGAGCAGCGCACGAAGCTCTTCCCGCACTCGGGGCACTCCCAGGGCTTCCTTAGTGGTGTCTCTGTTGGTGTTGGGTCAAGTTAGAGCTGCTGGAGAAGCCCTTCCCACATTCCCCACACTCATAGGGCCTCTCCCCGGTGTGGATGCGCTGATGCCTGATAAGGTTACTGTTTTGGTTGAAGTCCTTCCCGCAGTCGGGGCAGCGGAAGGGCCTCTCATCCGTGTGAATGCGCTGGTGCTTGAGGAGATCAGAGCTGGTCCCAAACCTCTTCCCACACTCAGAACACTCGTAGGGCCTCTCCCCGGTGTGGGTGCGCCGGTGGGTCCGCAGGGTGGACCTCCGGCTAAAGCTCTTCCCACACTCCCCACACTCATAGGGTCTCTCCCCAGTGTGGACCCTCTGGTGTTTCCTCAGCCAGGATTTCCACCTGAAGCCCCTCCCACATTCCAAGCACTTGTGGGGCTTCTCCCCACCCTGAGGCTTCTCCCCCAGCTCCGAGCTCTGCCTGGATCTCCGGCCGCCTTCCCGGCACAGGGGGGCTCTTTCCTCCTTGGATCTCTGGGGGCTGCGTTTGCAGCCCCTCCTCGGGCGGCATCTCCGGGGCTTTTCCTCCTCCTCCATCCGGCCTTGGCAATGACAAATCCTGGTTTGGGGGGAAAAAGAAGGGCTGAGCGCCTTGGCATGGGGATTCCTCCTGCCCAAGTCCAACACTGGGCATCTTGTGTCAGTAAAAAACTCCAAAATATCAAGATTCAGACCAAAAGTCCCCCGAACATCAGGACACAGCCTCAACACTCCCAGAACATACAGATTCAGACAAAACGGCCTCCAAAATATAAAGATTCAGCCCCCACCAAAAAACCAAAACACCAATATTTACCCAAAAAACCTAACAAACACCAAGATTCACCCACGGGAAAATCGTGGATCCCCCTCCCTGGTCACCTACTGGATTGAGGGTGGGGGGGACACGCACCTGGGGCTGGGAGGAGGCTGCAGATACAGGGAGTGGTGGAACCTTGGGGTGCCTCCTCTTCCTGCTCCTCCTCCTCTATCCCTACTCTTCCTCAAACTCCTCTTCCTCCCACCACTCCTTCTCCTGCACAATCCCACCTG
>JACBWW010000715.1:0-24011 GCA_020086605.1 Lanius collurio | reverse complement strand
ATGCTGAATGTCTCCTTAGGAGGTCTGGGCACGGAGAAGAATGAGCCCCTTGTGGGCTGACCCTGTTTGGACAACCTGCTCCTCACCCCCACCCTCACCAGGTCTGACATGGCCCACCTGGGACTGGCATGGCAAAATATCTGAAAATATTGATGTCATTAATTCTTTATTAATATTTTAATTAATAAATGAATTTATTCTCTTTATTTCTTATTTACAATACTAATGCTATTTTATTCTTATTTCCTAATTTTTATGTTTAGATAAAAGATCTATACATTTTTAGCAACCAAAGAAAGTGGTGTTCATTGGTTCTTAGTAACAAAATTTCCTTCATTCATTAATTAACCACTACTCCTTATTGATTTTTCCATCCTTGTAATAATTAGCCCTATATTTAGTATTTTTGTCATATTTTGGATCATTCTTTACTCACACGGTGTTGCAAGTAGAAGCAAATAGTAGTAGTTGTGCTAAGGCTTAGCTGCGGCCTAGTCGCGGAATGTAGATGTAGCAACCCTCTGGCAAGAGCATGTAGGTTTTGCCTCTGTATAATCAAAGGACTTAGTGGAGCATGCTGAACTTGTAGAAAGGACATGATTACCTGTACCCAGCTGTTACAATAATTGTATGTTTAGACAACCATGTAGAATTTATAATCTAAAAGAATAGTAGAATAGAACCATAAATCTCAAAAGAATATGACAACCGTTATGTAAGTCAAGTTAAAATTAAGCTTGTGTAGTATGAAGTAATCTGTTCATAAAAGTATATAAAGTATGTGAAAATCTTGGAGGGTCGGAGGTGTCTGACTTTGGACGTGAGTCCTCAGACCTCCCGGGCCCTAATAAAGCACCGCATAAAACGGCTTCGGTTGTTTTGTGGTTTCTACGGACGGGCAGCTGGCAACATACCTGTTAGCATCTTAGAAAATGACAGTTAATTTCTTCCCTCTCGCCTTTTCATCCCACTCATCGGCATTGCAAAGGGATTAATGGCAAATGGAAAGGACTGGTTTTGTGAGGGGAGCCAGAAAGGGAGATTTGGGCTGGGCATATATGGGGGATAAAGGGACATGGGATAAAAGGGAAAAGTGTGATAGGGGAAAGGATAGGGATTATGGGGATATTGTCCAGCATATCTACTGCCTTTCACAGGGGCACCCCCAGGGCCTGTAACACATGCAGCCTGTGGGCCCTTCCTTCCTTGCACAATTTTAAATTCTACTCTTTCTCCTTCTTCTAAGCTTGGAATATCACTTTTGGGGTTCTTTTTTACAATAGCAGATTTATGGACGAAAATATTTTCTCCAGTATCGTCTTTCAACAAGACCCCTCTATCACTAAAATTATTGTTCCTAAGATCCATTCCAACATTTCCTCAAGTACTCGCTTATACTGGATCTTTCCAAGTGTTGTCTCAGCAGATGTTTATCCATGTGCTTGTGGAAGTGAGAATGTACATTCCCTACTCAATTTCCCCTTCCTGGTAATGATTAAAGGGGTTTTTTGTTTGTTGCCGTCAGTAGTTTCACAGTTAAGACTTTGGTTTTGGTCTGTTTAATACACAAGTAGGAGAAGGTTCTGTGGTGGCTCTTTGTCCCACAAGCAGTGATTTTTGTGTGGACTCAGAGGATTGTTAGCAGTCTCTCTTGCTAAGTATCTCTGTAGACAAGCTGTCAGGGAGTACTGCTCTTCTTTCTTGGACTCCTCCTTTCCTGTGGACATGCTGAGTGATCATGTAAAAAAGCCAAGATAGCAAGATTAGAATCAGGAGAAGAAATGGAATGGTGGTAGAGAGGTAATAGTTTCCATCTGGATGTTGCTATGACGGAGAAAAGTCATGGTGCAGCTTGTGAACCTGAAAAGGACGAATAGGAGAGTCTGTGTGCTCCTATGGAAGGAGGGGATTTCATCTGTCCTGTTCAAAATCCTGCCTGTTCCCTCAGGCAGCCCCATTTTGCAGTACTTACGTGTAGCCCAGTGGAGAACAGGTACTCAGGTATTTGTCTGGAGATGAGTTTGCAACAAGGACCTGACTTCCTCTTTTTTTTTTTTTTCCTCTGGAAAATCTTAAGGGCAGGCAGATCTTTGAGTCCT
The DNA here is from genome assembly GCA_020086605.1 of Lanius collurio. Classification (NCBI taxonomy): domain Eukaryota; kingdom Metazoa; phylum Chordata; class Aves; order Passeriformes; family Laniidae; genus Lanius; species Lanius collurio. Next base: position 21,912 of record JACBWW010000715.1, on the reverse strand, counting down.
CATCTGTCCTTCAGCTTGGGCATCCCCACCACAAGAAGAGATGTTGACTTACAAGAAAACCATGCCCAGCTTGGGGAAGCAAAGGGACATCTGGGCTCAAATGAGAAATGAAAATATGCTGTGGAGTAGCAAAAGACTGAACAGCAAATCAGGAGATCATCGTGTGGCTCTGGGAATGCAGTTGATTTAGAGAAACAAGACCTAGGCTTGGTTCCCTAGCATAGAAAAATGTCATTTGCTCAGATTCTCCCTGTTCCTGTGCAGATAGGAAGGCAGGGTCCTGTGAGAATTTTTATTATGCTTTGTGAGATTCATGTTAGCCGAATGGGTATTCAGTATTTCTGGACTTCTTTGGAGAGCAGCTTCACAGCTTGTCTTGTCCAGAGTTAGTGTGTTGAACATTTGCTTTTCTTGAGACATGGGAAATATTTGTGCTGTCAAATCTGCATGGCTTTTGCTTGTGATTTCAGAGAACCCTTAAAATTTACTTGGAGATTTTACTGTCTCTGTGTTGGTGGAAACCCTCCCTTTTTTGTTCTCATGAACTTAAAAGCCTTTCCATTGTTCTGAAGATAATTCAATGCACTGCAAGAGCCAAGAGGATGTTTGAGAGGTCTGAAGCTTTTTTTTTCTTGTGAATAGCTGATTCCCATAGAGCATCAGGGATTTAATTTCCAGACAGGCTTCAAAATGCAAGTTTTCATTTCTTCTGTGCTATTTGCTGAAGCTGGAAATACTCTGCAGTGATAGCAAAAAGTCAGTAGGATATTGTGACTGTCTGGGGGAGGAATGGAAGTCTTTTGCCTTTGCTGTTTTAGAAGCATGTTTGTTTTCAATCTTTTGGCCTTAGCAAAAGACTGAACAAGAAGAGAGGGAGCAAGAGGTCTCTCTTTAAAACCCATTTCCTGTTCAGTTTATCTCCTCAGAGTTCCATCCAGTTCCCACTCCAGTCAGTCACAAGTCTTCCAACTTCACAGCAACTTGATTTGGGTCAAGAGCCATGATTTTAACAGTGGAGGAGGTTAGGCCCTCCCTCGTTCCTGCATCAAGTCTGCTGGACCTGGGACAACAAGTGTGTCCCGAGTCCATGTGACAGCAGAGAAGGGCAGGACATGTCTGCTCCCAGCGCCTGTCGTGGCTGCTCCTTCCGGCTGCTGGCACCATCACCAGAGACACCGAACAGCGGCTCCTCCCACAACAATCCCTATCCTCTGCACTTCCCCAGGTGTGTCCCTTGGAGTTCCCTGGGGAACCTCCCTGTTTGTGGCCGTCCATTGCCGTGCTCAGCAGGGGCACAGATGTGTTTGGACATGAGCTGCCACAGCCAGACACGCAGCAACTGGAATGTTAAATATCACAGGCTGGGCCGATTCTTTCATTTCCACAATGCAAGAAAGACAGAAAAGCACAAGGAAACTTCCCAGTGTCTCTGTAGGATCTCTTTGTCCTCAGCAACTGAAGCTGTTCTGGTGCTACTGCTAATCCCTTCCATGAAAAAATTCATTCCAGGAAGGAGCAACATCTCATGTCAGATACCAAGTGTTGCCCCCAGTTGCTCCAGGAGCTCCTGCCAACAGCCCCAGTAGGAAGGAGCACAGACCCCAATGCCCCTTGGCTTTGGCTGCCCTCTGGCAGAGAAGCCCCCAGGGGCACAGGTCTCTGGGGCAGCAGACAAGCACCAGCACTGCCAGGGCTCGGGGGGTGGCAGGTCTGCTTTGGCGGGGCCTCTGCCACACCTGCTGATTTCAGTGCTCCCCGGGGCCCAGGGGTCAGAGCAGCAGTCGTGCCCTGGCCCACACATTCCTTGTCTGTGCCACAGCCCCGGCTTTAGCGTGGCCACCAGCCGGGACGTGTCCCAAGGAGGCTGTGCCAGCTTCTGTGGAAGCCCCCGAGCCCTTCCCGCTGCGGCTGCGTCGGCAGCTGTGGGGGCTCCTGGTGCTGCCCCGAGCCCGCAGAGCAGGGGAGCGTTTGCTTATGGCTGCAGCCATTGCTAAAGTTCCTGTCGGGCTGTTTTAGACACTTGGGGCAAGGGATTCCTTCACCCCTGGCCCTCTTGGGGTGCGCTGGGGACGGCCCCAGGGCAGCCAGTGTGTGCAAGGGCCCTTTGTGACACGGTGCAGCGTGGTCACCGGATGGAACGGGACAGGGCGTCCCAGGGCCCTTTGTGACACGTGCTGACATAGGGGCTGGCGGCAACACGGCCACACCACAGTGCTCAGAGCACGCGACGGGACAGGACGGGACCGAGCGGTGCTGTGAGGAGTCTCCGCAGAGCCCACTCGTTCCCTGCTGACCCGGAGCTTTTCTTTTACTTTACCCCTGCGGGTGCCCTCGAGGCCAGACCGTGGGACTTGGTGCCCCCCAGCTTTTCTGAGGCACCTCCCATCCCTGCGGCCAGTGCCCTCAAGGCAAGACCGTGGGACTTTTCAACCCAGAGGCCTTCCAAAGGCTCTCTCCTGCAGTTCTCACACCACCAGATTTTGGGATAGCAGAGAGACGCCTAGGCCTGTTCAGGATGAATAAGAAGAAAGGAAAGCAGCCTAATGTGGTACAGTTCCAGCAGCCACAGGATGGTGAGTGGCAGAGCTGGGTCACAGGGCTGATGGCTGCAGCCAGCTTGGCCCCATTCCATCCCACCTGCCGTGGACATGCCCATGGACAGGACAGAAGAGGGGCCGGGCCTGACCCCCCGCAGCAGCCGTGCTCCATCCCCTGGGCATGCCGGGGCTGTCCCTGCCTGGGGAGCGCAGGGCTGGGCTGTGTTCTCCGGCCTCTCCCGCAGCCCCTCAGCTCTGCCTGTGCTCGCTCTGTGCCAGATGCAGCTCTGGACCGGACACAAGAGCAGGGCCGCTTCCGCAGGATAGTGCAGGTACCTGCAGCCATCCCACCTGGGCTGGGCCTGCTGTCGCTGCTCAGCCGAGCACCGTGCCTGGAGCGCCCATGGAACATCCCTCTCCTCCCTGTCCTTTGTTCTCCTGCAGATGTTCCGCAGGTTCCTGCGCATTCGGCGTAGAAAGACCACCACCACCACAGGAACTGAGGGCACAGCTGAGCCTGACTCTGGGCTGACTGAGCTCCAGGCAGAGCCTGATCTCAGCACATCTGACAAGCGCAAGACTGACGTGGCAGTGACTGAGGACATGGCCATCACAAACACCAACACCAGAGAGACTCAGGCCCTTGCAAATACTGACACCGCACCCACTCCTACTGTCATTGACGCTTCAGATCTGGATCTTTTTGATAAGAGCGGTGGTCCTTCTCAGCAGCAGGTAAGCAGCCTGAGGCCAGGGCTGGAGGCCTCCCAGGATCGAGTGCCCCCTCAAGCCATGGCTGCTGGGCCACCTCAGCCTTTGAGGCCAGCACAGTGTGGCAGGAAGGGAAGCCCTTCTTGGGGGCAGCTGGGGAAGCTCCACCCTTGCACAAAGCTCCAAGGCTTCCCCATGCCTCTTCCAGGTGCCAGCCGTGGTGAAGACAATGCACCAGACTCTCATGTCCCCTGTGACTCCCAATTTCAAACTATCCATGAACATTCTGAGGGTGGCTGAAAATCACCCAGCTGATGTGGCGCTGACCCTCCTGCGCTGTGCCCCATCGTGTGACAGGTACGGGGCCCACCTGCCTTCAGAGCTCAGGGCTCACCAGCCCTTAGAGCCCATTGCCCTGGGCAGCCTGTCCAATGGGGTCTGCCAGACAGGCAGAGAGCTCCAGGACCCTCGGGCCCCTCTGTTTCCCGAGCCTGCTGCCATGCTCCCTCCCTGCCTCTCAGGGCACCGGGGCTCTGTCACCTGGGCCCCCACAGCTGCACGGGGCATGGTACTGTGACTGAGAGGCCCCTGACACAGAGCTCTGATCCCACAGAGCTGCTATAACGATGTGGAGAATCATAGGATCATCGGAAGAAACGCTGGAGAAGGTGCTGCCAACACTTCTGCGTGTGATGAAGGATTGGCCTCTGCACAGAATGATCACCTCTGACAGGGATGATACAGATGTCTTTGCCCTGGCTGTGAGTTTCTGGAACTGGCCTTTGCCCATCCCCAGGTCGCCTCTCCAGTAGCTCTCCATCCTCTCCCTGCCTCAGGCACTGGGCTGAAACCTGGGCTAGGGGCAGGCTCAGGGGGCACCAGGCCCGGTGCTCCCCCTGCATCTCCCCTCAGGCCCTGCCACATGGACAGCTCAGCGCTGAGCACTGTCTCGGGCTGCTTCTTTTGCAGGCAACTCTGGCACTGCGGGTGATGGTCTTCGTGCGTGAGAGCTACGAGGCAATGATGCTTTATTCTTCGGGCATCTTTGTGGCTCTGCTCTTGCAAGTTGTCATCACCACAGAGCAGATGCCAGAGGAAGTTGTTCACTTCTGGAGAGCCTGCCAGCAGGAACACCACCTTTCCGCCAACCCCAACAGGTCCCAGTCCTCCTGTCCTTCCCATGCCCTTGTGGCCAGCACCAGTGCTCCCAGCGTGACTTGGGCTTTGCTCTGCACACAGGTTTGCAGTGCAGACCCTGAGGGCCCTGCTCTGCCGACTGCGCTATAACAACGAGCTGGTGGTTATGGAGCGAAAGCATGTCTGGGACACGCTGCTGTGTGCTGACACCCAGCACTATGCAGCGGGTCTGCTGGCCAGGTGAGACCCCCTTCTCCCCACTGCCCCCGGCATTTGTGTCCTGTGTCCGAGGTGCCCCACACAGTCCCTGTGGTCGTGGGCCAGAGGGCCTCGTCACTGAGGGACAGCCAAGGACACTGAAAAAGGCTTGGAGAGAAGGGTGCCCAGGAGCAACCACGTCCCAGTGCACCCACATCCAATCCATGGATGCTGGGGGAAGAGCAGACCTCTGTGTGCCAGTCCTGGGAGATGTTTGCTCCCCCAGCTCACAGCCTTGGTGCATTTTTCCCTCGGCCAGAGAGATGCGCCGGATCTCTGTCCCTCTGTGTTCTGGGATTGCGCTCCACCTCCTCGTGCTGCTGAGCAGGGACGAGGCACGCTGGGATCTGCCCTTGCTGGCATTCCTTGTGGAGGTGAGCCTGACGGCCAGCGCTGCCTCGCTGAGCTGCCTCCCAGCTCTCTGCCCTCTCGTAGCCGCAGCTGCCTGGGACGGTGCCCGTGCCCTGTGCTGCTGCCGGGGCCCGGCCCTGTGCAGTGCCCGGGTCCTGCCGGCCGGCTCCCCCGTCACTGCCCTGTGCCTTTCAGGTCCTCGAGTGCCTGGACTTGAGGGAATGCGGTGACAGCGTCCTGGTGATCATGTCCAGGTACCTGCAGAGCGAGTGCAGGCAGAGGGGTCGCCTGGCGCTCAGAGGCCTCGTGGTGCTCACCAAGGATCCCTCGATGGTGAGAAGGGCGCAGCGGCTGAAGCTGCGCTGGGGAAAGCAGCCTCTTGGGCTTGGCTGGGCTTCAGGAGCTGAGGCAGCAGCTCCCAGCTCTCCTGCCCCCTGGCTCAGCTGCCCGAGTGCTTCAGCACAGGCCTTGGCCTCTGGGCCCTGCAGCAGCAGGGTGGGGTTGCAGGGCCAGGGTGGTGGAGGCAGTGCAGCCGTTCATGGCTTCACAGCACAGCCTTGTGTTCCTCACAGGCCAGAAGAATGGGAAGCCTGTCTCAACGGCTTGTGCAGATGCTGGGAGATGCTGATGGAGAGGTGGTCAGGATGTCCCTCTCTGTGTTCATGCATGTGCTGGAGAAGAGAGACATCCTGATATCCAGCACCACCGCCCCGAAACTGGCTGAGGCACTCCTGCCACTCTTTGATCACGTAAGGCTCTGTGCCCCCAGCCACAGGCACTGGCTGCTGACCAGACGCTTTGTGCCCTGTGGATTTGAGGGCTGTTGCTCACATGGGCTGGAGAAGTTGCTGCTGAGCTTTTGTCCTTTCCACCAGGACAACAGCCATGTGCAGCTGCTCTCCATTCGTCTCTTCCACGAGGTGATGAAGTTGGTAGTGGAAGAGGGAAAAAAGCCCCTTAAGACTATTGTGGACCAGAGCCTATTGCCACTTTTATTGCACTGCCATGATGAGAACCAGCGTGTGGCAGAGGTGAGGACTCATGGGCTGATGTGTGTTCCTTGGAGGGGGCTCAGCTGCCTCCTGCCCTCGTGTCTCACGGGCTGCAGCCTCCTCCTGGCCTCAGCACAGGATGTGGGTCCTGTGCCCTGGGCTGTGCTGCCATCTCTGGGTCTCTGCTGTTCTCCAGGCTTCTCAGCAAACGCTGCAATGTGCGGCTGAGTTCCTGAAAAGGAGAAATCTCAAGAAGCTGGTGAAGATGCAGAAGACATTGAAGTTTGCTAAGTGCCTGGTAAGGATGGCCTGCAGAAGCCCCCTGCCCCCGGTGCCCAGTGTGTGGGGCTGGCAGCTGTGCCCCTGCCCAGTGCTGCACCCAGGGGCGCCAGCCTGCGCCCGACCCGCTGCTCCCTTCCCTGGGCCGAGCGGGCTCTTCTCCAGGCTCCTCTGGCCCCGAGCCGGGTGCCGATGGAGCCCCGGCCCCGCTGGGCCGTGGGGCGGGGCGGCACCGCAGCTCCCCGGGCAGCAGCCGGCCCTCGGCCCCCTCCAGAGCCCGGGGCCAGGGACTGCTGGCCGGGCCTCGGGGCTGTGCGGGCAGGGGAGGCCAGGGCTGGGCGCAGGGAGCGCCCGGCCAAGGGGCTGAGCCCGCGCCGACCCTTCCCTCCTGGCGCTCTCTGCAGCTGGCAGAGGACAGGAGCCGAGCCGCCCAGCACCTGTACCGGGCCATCGACTACGTGGACGGCCCACAGGAGCCCCTGCGAGACGCGGCCATCGGGTTCATTGGTGAGCCACGAGCCCTCCCCGCCCCGCCGCAGCTCGGCCCCAGCCCCGGCTGCTGCCCCGGCTGCAGCGGGATCCGGGCCGGGGCCGTGGAGCCCCGCCTGCCCTCGGGGCCGCTGCCGCCCTCTCGCAGCCGTGCCCTCGGGCGTCCGGATGCGGCAAGGGCCCGGGCTGAGCCCTGCCGGGGGGAGGAGAGCGTGTGGCCACAGGGCTGGCAGCGCCGCTGGGAGGGAGCTGTGGCGCTGGGGCCCTCAGAGCCTCTGTGTTCCCAGGCATCGCCGGGCGCTACCTGAAGGGGCAGCCAGGAGAGCTCCAGGTCCTCTCTGAGGGTGAGTGAATGCAGCGGGCTATCAGCAGGGGCTGGCAGGGCATTCTGCAGGGCCTGGCTCGGGAGCTGCAATCTCTGCCCCGGCCCTCGGGGTCTTTGCTCCACGTGTGGACTCGCGGTGGCATGGGCAGAGCACAGAGAGATTTCAGGGACACGCTGAGGAGGTTCATGGCCAGCACCTTCCAGCTGATCCCGTTGGCCCCTGCTGTCTTCTGGCCATGGCAAGAGCAGGCTGAGATGGCCCTGGCAGGAAGGTCTCCTTGCATTCCCGCAGATCCAGGCTCTGACCGTGCCTCTGTTTGTGTCTCTTCCCAGCCCTTCAAGCCCTGAGAAGAGATGACAGCCCTTCCCACACAAACGTAATAGTTCAGCAGTTACTCAGCAAAAGAGCTGCGGAACTGCTTTCATCTGCTCGTTGATCTGCTGGCTCAGAACCAGTGTCCCTCTAAGATCTCCTGATACCATAGAAGATGAGACCACCTGGAGACTAGAGTGGCTGGACATCCAGGCACAGCTGATGCTGCTCACAGCTGAGCCTGTGCAAAGCTCCCATAGCTCCTGCTCTCTCCCTCCCTTTTGACACTTCTGTCCCTCCAGTCCTCCGAGCCCCTTTTCCCTCCTGGCTCATCCCTTTGCTTCGCTTGACATTAATAAAAAGTTTGGCTTCTTCACTTGACCTGCGTCCCTGTGGTGCTGGAGCAGTGCAAAACCCGAGCCCTGGGACACACAGGCCCCTCCTGCCATTCTCTTCTGTGCCGTGTTTTGTGCAGGGACACAGAGGAACGAGGGCAGCTCAGGCTGCAAAGGTCCCTGTCCTGAAGGTCCACTTGCACAACACTGTGGAGTTAAAGGTCTTGCTGAGCCCCCTGAAGGCCTTGGATTTTAGAAGAGCCAACTGGAGTATGCTCCGGAGGCAGCTGTGAGGGATAACATGGCAAGCCTCCACGGAGGGCAAAGGAGCTCAGAATGCTGCAAGTTTTCAAGAGCAGCTTCCTGAAAGCACAGCAGTGCTCCATCCCTGCACAGGATCAGGAAGAGGGCAGACCCAGAGACCATCCTGACTTAGCAGAGAGCTTTGGGCATGCCTAAGAACAAACAAAGCAGCAGCACAGTGGCTGAGACGCAGATGCGCGGCCATCCCGGTGTCCAGAGCGCTGTCAGGCAGTGTCGGGATCCTGGCTGCGCTTCTGGTCCCCACAACTGAGGAATCGTAGTCCCTGCCTCAGAGGCAGACAGAAACCCAGCAAAGTGAGACCAGAAGGAGGGCACCCTTCCAGTCTCTCTTGGGCACGGCTGCAAAAGAGCCCCTGGTGGTTCTTCCTGTGCCTGTGTTGGGGGGCTGCTGATCGCTGAGCCAGCCAGGTTGTGCTCAGTGTTCCAAAGACTGCTCCGAGTGGGCAGGGCTTCCCAAGAAGCTCCCAGGGAGGTGGGTGCAGCAGTCTCCCTTTGGCCTCTGTGGTCCTTTCAGTTCTTGAGGCCTGATGCACTTGGCTGAGGGGCAGGGGATGGGGAAAGGCTGGGAAGAGCAGGTTTGGCACCTGCCGGAACCTGCAGAGATTGAATCATGATAAAATCATGGAATAGTTTCTGTTCCATGGGACCTTAAGGACCGTCTGCTTCCACCACCTGCCATGGGCAGGGATGCCTTCCACTAGATAACGTTGCTTTCAACCTGGTCTTGAACACTTCCAGGGATAGGGCAGCCACAGGTTTTCTGGCCAGCCTTTGTTAGGGCAATGTCGTACATGAAATCCCTAATTATGCTTGGTCTTTGCATATTAAGTCCCTTAATGAGTTCATTTTGAGTTAAATGTTTTTTTATCAATATGTTAAAAATAACCCATCAGCCCAGGTACAAAAATCAGGTTCTGTTGTTAGCGTCTTAACTGTTCTAGTGGTTTGTTTGCACTCTCCCAGGTTGAAAATCCCAAGTTAAAAATTCCCCAGTTGAAAAATCCCTTTTTGGGTCTTGAACCACTTGTACCCTGTGAGAGTTACTTTTCTTGTGTTCGTTGTCTACTTTTACAATTGTTTTAAGATGTGTTAAATGTATTTTAAGATGGTTTAGGTATTTTTACTTGGCACTTTAGTTCCGGGACCAACTCTAACCCCCAGTTTTAACAGCAAGCAGCTATTTTAGCCCCATAGCCCTTATCCTGCAGGTAAGCTCCATGGCAACCTGAATTTTAATGAGGGCATGTTACCATCCTTACTCCAGCTGATACCACCCCTCCCTAAACGACGAGCCATTGGTAAAAATGATCTGTCAAGGGAAAGTACCGATCACCTTGGGCCAAAGGGGCGGGCTGTGGGTGGGCTGTGGGCGGGCTGGGGCGGAGCAAAGGCAGTATAAAACATCGATGGAAGCCTCAGAGCAAGGGAGAGATCCTGCAGATTGGCTGTGGTGGGTGTGTGTGCTGGGCTTACAGAGCCTTACTCCTTTAAGGAGCCTTTAGTTATTTTACTAGCTAAGAGCCAGCCCAGCACTACCCGTTCCCTTTTTCATCAGAGGTCCGGTGCTGTCCCAGCCTTAAGATCCCTAATCCCTGTGCTCCCGGGGCATACCTTCAACAAGCCTAAGGATCCCAAATTTTTACTTTTTTGCTAATTTTTGTAATTTTTAATTTGTTTTTCAATAAATTATTTCAATTTTTAATAAATTATAAGAGTTGTCTGATTCCTCACAAGCTGGTATGTATTGAGCATACCAGAATGTCATTGAAACAATGATGCTAATTATTGAGCAAGAAGCTTAGGTTTTGATTAGCTAATTTGTGACTATCTGAAAGAGGGCAATAACGCTTGTTATATTTTGCTCCTCGAGAAAAACAAAACAAAAAGCCCTACCCAAAATAACCACAAAATCAAACCAACTTTTTGTGTGGTTTTAATTCATATTACTCGTTTTTATCAAGATATAGGCACAAAAATCCCAAATCACACAATTTTAAGCATTCAAGAAGTTCCGGTATAGTTAGTGATGTTTTCTGTTTCAGATTGGATCAATGGACAATGTTTTCCTGGTAAGCACTAAAACCTCTGCAGTTGAATCTCCTTGACCACAATTGACTTTTCAACACCATTTTAGTCTATAGTTTAACCTTTTTTTTTTCTTTTCTTTTTTTTTTTTTTTTTTTAAGTGAACAGAGCACTTTTTTTGGTCTTCTGAATTGGGTATTACAGGATCTAATACTTTCCTCAGGACTGAGATGGATGTCTATCATGCTCAAGGATGAACCCTTCAAAGAGTGGTCAGATTATGTGGGGTTTTCTTTATTTTCTTTTCCTTCTGATGTTGATACCCAAATGGATTAGTGTGTCCTTTGAGGAGCTAATCACAGGTAATTAAATTGATTCATATGCAGCTGAAGTTAGAGCTTTAAAGAAGGGTTGAAGTGCTTCCACTGGAAAGAAAACAGAGATAAAACCCTGGGCAGAGGTAGGAGAGGAGACAAATAACAAACAAAAACCCCCAATGAAATAATGAAAAAAACAATGAAAAAACAAATTCTGAATTAATTTTGTTTTATGTAGCATTCGATTTTATTTAGTTCCCAACACAGATATATAGCTATGTCTGAAAGGATAATTACAAATCTAATTCTAAAGTATTGTGGTTGATGTTTAACACTGGGAATTCAGACTGGTTTTTACAAGTGTTCAGTTACTGATTTTCTCTCAGTCTTGGCTGCCTGCAGGTAACATGGGATTATAAAGAGGTGAAGCACTTTTAGATGAAGGGGGAGCTAATTTGTTTAAAACAAAATCTAAACGAGGAACTTTATCTTGCAATGAATTGCAAGTCCCATACAAATTATCAGTGGCATGAATCTGCTTCATGTATGTGAAATATCTACGTAAGGAACCAGCTGCAACCTGAGAGAGAGAGAGAGAGAGAAAGGTGCAGCATCAGTCTGAAGAGATCTCAAAACACAGTCATTTGGAATCTTCCAGTCAGTTGTCTGGTAATTCTGTAGCTTGTGCACTGCTTAATATTGTGGCCAGCTTGCCTCTGTATGCCTTGGAATATCTCAAACCATGTACAGACAGCTCAGATACCCCTCGGCTGTGCAGCTGCACGTGAGCCGGTGCCGGCTGTCAGCTGCTCACCAGAAGCAGGAGCAAAGAGATGAAATCTAGCTCAGAGCCCAGCTCTATTCTTAGAATCATTTATTCCCCATCCCGAGGAATGGGGTGCATCCGATCAAGAGGGCAGCCGGGAAAAGAGGCAGAGCCTCTGTGTGAGGTTACTTTTGTCACAGCGAGGGGAAAGGGGATAGCAGGGGCGGAGCTGGGATAAACAACCGACCAGATCAAAGTCCAGGGTACTTGAACTGTACCTGCACTTTAAACAAAGGAATAACTCAGAGTCACAGGGCAAGGACCCAGGCGGGAACCCAGGGGTACCCTGCAACACAGTTGCATATAAACGCCAAATTTTCCTTATTTAAAACCAACTCTGTTAGTTTATTTCAAATGTTCGAAGAACTGGGGAACATCCTTATCCTGAACAAGTAAAAGGTACAACTTATATATTGAATTTAATACAGTTAAGCATGGTAAATATATTCCCACATGAAATATTTTATAAGAAAGATGTTAACTTTCCAAATTAGATACTTCCATGAGAACTGTGCATTTGTTAAAAAAAAAAAAAGGCAGAAAACATAAAATTCTCAGTCTTTAGTTGACCAAGATAATTTTATAGCTTTTAACTAAATGCAATCTAATGTTCTTTATCTTTTTGGGGCTATTACTTCTTGCTTTCTGGATGCTCTCCCTTGTTTCTACCCCACAATCCAATTTTTTGGCAAGTTTCCCTCTCCACTTTTGAACTGTTATTGAGCTTCTTGCCTTGACAGTCTCTGTGAACAGAAAGTACTTCCTCTAGTTACATTTCAAGATCATCGCTCTTGACAATCAAATTCCTCAAAAATCTTTAGAATATGTTCAGAACAAAAGTAAATCTTTTCCGCATGAATTGTGCATCACTTTGATCTTTAGCATCAGAAGAAGAAATAAAATGGCAAATCACTCAATTACAGTCCTTAGGAATCACAGGATCATAGAATGGGTAAAGTTGGAGGGGACCATATCTGGTCATCTGGTCCAACCTCCCTGCTCAAGTAGGGCCAGCCCAGAGCACATGCCATAGGACTGTATTCAATTGGCTCTTGAATATCTCCAGTGAGGGAGATTCCACAACTTCTGTGGGCATTCTGTTCCAGGATACAGTCACTGCACAGAGAAGAAGTTCTTCCTCCTATTCAGGTGGAACTTCCTGTGCATTGGTTTCTGCCTATTGCCTCTTGTCCTATAGCTTGGCACCACTGAGAAGAGCCAGTGAATAAAATTGCCATGCTGCTCCTCTGTACCACGCGAGCATTGCATGAAGACACCCCTTAATGGGACACTCGGGGTCTGAGATCAGCCTTCACATCACTGTGGGAACAAGGACAGAGATTACAAGACCTTTCCACCCTTCCATGTCCCACTGAAATGTGAACGCAAGCTGCCCTTTTCTTCCTGATTTCTCCTCATGTCCTCTCTTGAAGGAGAATGAGGAAAAGTGCCATGCCATGTTTCATTGCGTCTGCGGCCTGCAACATCAAATCAGACCTAAGTACTTTCTGAAAACCACATTGGATGACTTGTTGTTATCAGTAGATTTGTGATAAAGGGAGGAAATTTTATGTGGATAGTAAATAGAAGTTTCAGAATTTTTTACTTCTGTCCCATTCCTTTTCAGTAAGTTCTGCTTTGGTTTTCAGAGTGCCACCTTTTCAACTTAGTGCTGTTTGTGTCCTCCTTTCTCGTCAGCATTTCTTTGCCTGCTCTATTTCTTTCTTAGTATCTATCTGTACCTGTGGCAGCTCCAGCCAAAGATCCTCACCAAATCATTTTTCCCAATTCACGTGCTAAAACAAACCTTGATTAACTTGTGAAGTTTGGTGATGAAATATCATAGTAAGATCCTGCTCCACTTGGGTTTTGGCCCTGTCCAGGGAGGTCTTTTCCTTGCTAGAAGCTGGAATTCCCAACCCTTACACTTTGTGCCATGGATCACAGAGGGGAATCACCAAGGTTCCCAGGGTGCTGTTTGTGCTGTGCCTCCCAAGGGAGCTGTGCAGGTGCAGGTGACAAGGGCTTGGAGCTGTGTGGGCTCTCAGAGCAGACAGCAAATGTTTGTTTGCTGGACATTTTCAGCACATTCCCAACTCCAAACAAAGGGAAGAAGGGAACCGAGGAGCTGACAGAATCATGGAATTCTTGCAGCTGGAAGGGCCCCTGTGCAGGTGTTATGATCCTATTAGGCAGAGATGCCTCTGCTCCAGTGAAGGTGCAAATGAGAGCATGTGATGACAACGTACAGATTTTGTTTAGCATGGATTTTATTTAACGAGAAAGGTGTTATAAATGAAATGTCAATTTCATCGAATTAATAATTTGCGCAAGCCAAATTATTAATATAAAAACAAATAAAATTTATTTTAATCAAATTGACAATCAAAATCAGCCACTATAAAGGAAAAACAGGGCCAAGCCTAGGTTCTTGACTCTGGGTGACACATACACAGCTCTGACCACCAGCAGTTCAGAGAGGTAAGTGCACACCTTTGAGGTGTTTGAGTCCAGTTTTTATACTGTTTTTCTTGCTCCTGGCTAGGAAATCTTTTGTTCTTTTCACTTCTGATGATCCTCTGGCCCAGTGCTCAGGGGTCCATTTAGATGTTGATTTGTCCAAGGATTCTCTTTGTGCTTTGGTTGATGGTTTCCAGTAACTCATTTCAGCGTTTCTGGTAAGGGTCCTGTTCAGATGATGATCTTTCTGAGAAATCCTTATATGATTAAAATGAAGTGTCTTAAGCAATAGGTCCACTCATCAGCAGTGTCCAAGGAGTAGCAGATCCTATCTCTTACTCCTTTCAGATGGAAAAGATTCTTGTTGGGTAAGATGAAATCATAGGAGGTTGATGGGTCTGAGGTCATCTCCTCTGAGCTTGCCTGCACTTCTTATGTTAATTGGTACCTTCCTTGGGCAAGATGTCATGAGACTTGCCAAGGTGTACTCTGAACATAACTTATTTGAACATATATACAATTTACAAGCTATATTTCACATTTTGGATTTTACATTAATAACTTATTCTACTTATAGCATTTTGATTTCTTATGAATTTTGATCTATCTATAACAAAGGGAAGGTAGAGAGAAAGAAGAAAGAGGTCTCTGAGAGAGAGAGAGCAGAAGATAATCACTTGGTACGAGATAGTCTTTAAGGCATTTCCCTTCATTCTGTGATTCTAGAAGATGTGTGGATGTGGATTTTAATTTGATATTATCATTTAATACTACTAGTATCTCATCTTCTTCTTCATCTTAGTCTTCTTTTCTTCACTACTTCTATTTCTTTTTCTTCATCTTAGTCATTCTTATTTTTCTTACTCTTCTTATTGTTTTTCTTATACTTCATATTCTTCTTATAATTTACCACTATTATTTCTCCATATTCATCATCTTCATCTTCTTCTTCTTCATTTACTACTACTACTACGATTTCTTCTTCTCCTTTATATTCTTACTCCTATTTTTATTATTCTTATTGAACTTACTATTTTTACTGTTATTCTTTTCCTTCTCATTATTTGTTACTACTATTTCTTCATCGTCTTGTTATTCTTATTCCTATTCTTGTTATTCTTTTTTTTGATTTTTTTGGGGTTTTTTTTTTTTTTTTTTATTTTTTGATTTTTTTTTCTTACTACTGTTTCCAAAACCAACTTTCATTGCAGTGGGAGAATGATTTGTGTGGCAGCCCAGCTCGGCCTGGAGGGACACGTCCAGGCAAAGGCAGCCCATGTGGCTCCCTCAGGACGCCAGGCAGGCTCCAGGGCAGCCGCCACTGGTGGGGCCCGGCCTGGCACGGGCAGCGGGCACTACTCGTCCAGCTGTGGCCTCAGGCAGGGGCAGCGGAACAGCCCTCGCAGCGCCCGCAGCGCCTGCCTGAAGCGGGACGGACGTTTCTTAGGGGCAGCCGGCTGCAGCCCGAGGGCCGGGGCCCCCGGCTGGGGAGCTGAGGGGCCTGGGGGGCAGCAGGGGCTGTGTGGGGCAGGGCCCTGGCTCTGTGCCCCTGCTGCCTTCTCCTCCTCAGCCGAGGCTGGAGAAGCTGCTGCTTTGGCTGAGTCCTGAGGAGCAGCATCGGGGTCCTGCAGCTGCTGGAGGTACTTGGGCCTGATCGAGATGGTGTGGATGGTGATCTGTTCCCAGTCCTCCTGCGACTCCTCTTTTTTGTTGCCATCTCTGTACGAGGGCAACGCTGGGTGTCGTCTGACTGCCCCTTCCCAGGGCTCCCATAGGAAAAGCAGACTATCACTGATGTTTTCTTGGAACAGCTCTTCATCTGTTGTGTCTTCCCAAAAGAACAGGTCTTGGTACACGTTGGGTTTCCCCTTTTCCTCCTCCGCGGCCAAGTCCTGCTCCATGGTCAGCGGCCCTGGCAGCTCTGCCCCCTCTGCTGCCCCCTCCCACTGCTCCCTGAGGGCTCCCGGCTGGGGAGCTGAGGGGCCTGGGGGGCAGCAGGGGCTGTGTGGGGCAGGGCCCTGGCTCTGTGCCCCTGCTGCCTTCTCCTCCTCAGATGAGGCTGGAGAAGCTGCTGCCTTGGCCGAGTCCTGGGGAGCAGCGTCGGGGTCCTGCAGGAACTGTGGGTACTTGGGGCTGACCGAGATGGTGTGGATCGTGATGCGATCCCAGTCCTTTGACTCCTCATTTTCACTGCCACCCCCACTTTGGGATGATTCGGGGTCTTCTCTGACTTCTTCTTCAGACAGCTCTTGGTGGATGGAATGTTCCCCTTGGGGAAGCATTTTGTCATTATCATCTTCTTCTTGGGAAAGCTCTTGGATTCCCATGTCTAGCTGCTGGAACAACTCTTGGCATCTCTCAGATTCCCATTTGGACAGGTTTCCCCACTGGTGCAATTCCTGGCCCATGGAGGATTCTTCCTCTCCTTCCTCCCTGGCCCCATCCCCCTCTACCCACTTAATTGTTCTCTCCCGCTCCTCTGTGGGCTCTTGTAGCCACCACCCAGGGGATAGGCCTGGGGGCCAGCAGGACCTGTGTGGGGCAGGGCCCTGGCTCTGTGCCCCAGCTGTAGGGGAAGGAGTAGACTGCCTTGGCACATCTGGGGCTAAATGGCCCTGGCCCTCAGGAAGCTGCCCTCCTGCCCCATCCCAGCTCCCTCCATCACCTCTCCTTCCAGGGCTGGCTGTCATCTGGGGCCTCCTGCACAGGCCCAAAAGCCCTGTGTCAGGGCAAGAGTTGGGGTTTGTCTCCTCTGTGAGCATCTCCATTGTGCTCTTGCACAGAGGCTCTCAGGCGAGCTGCTTCCTCGTGAGACAGCGGCTCTCCTGGGACTGGGCACCCCAGGGCTCTGTGCCCCTCAGATACCCCTCAAGCAGGGCGGGGCTCTGCCATGTCACAATGGCCTCTGGGCACCACAACGCCCCGCATCACCAAGGGGCCTGACACAACCGCGCCTGGGTCACAAAGGGCCACACCTGACACCCTTCCACAGCCAAACACACTGGAACTGGCATGAAGCAGTCCTCGGACATGGGCACTTGTAGCCCCTGGTGTGCCCAGAGCCCTGTGAGGCTTTGGACACGGTGCCACACAACAGCCCGAGCCCCACACTGCAGAGCCCTGGCTTTGGAGGGTGGGCCATCTGGGACACGAGCCATTGGCCAGATGGAGGCATCCAGAGGGTTGTGGGCAGTGGCCCTGTTGGAAATGATACCACTTTTAAAATGTTTAAATCACTTTTGTCCTGGGTTTGTTTGCCTTTGCCAAGGTAGGGCAGTTTGAAGGTTTTCTTCAAAAGACTATTTTCACCAAGGCTTTGCGTTTTGCTGGCGGAAGCCTGATGGACTTCAATCAACAAAAAGAAGATTCCTAGACTCTGCTAGTTTAGTATCTACAGGTTGGGACTAGCCAGAAGATACAGAGAACATAAATGGACATTAGCAAATATTGCCCCCTGGTGTGGTTGGAGACACCTGATTGGAGACACAGTTTTGTGTAGCCAGCAAACATACTGAAGGCACACTCTGCCCTGCCATCCAGAACAGGCAGAGCAGGGCAGGAAGAGTGGTGCCAAGGGTGGGCAAAAAGGGGGACTTTCCTTAGGGAGAGTGGGACAGGAGAGGTGTTCTCCCTCAGCCCGTCAAAGACACCGGTGTCAAACTCAAGAGGTTTTTTGGGTTTCTTACAACAAATAAGTTTCCCCTTCCCTCGCTGTTACAGAGTGATGTTGTTTGCACACCAAGCAACAGCTGCCAAGAGTTACGTGAACAGCCCCACATCTCTTCATGCAATAAATAACCCTATTAATGTCACCTGTGAGCCCTTGGCTTTGGTTACCAGTGGGCCTTTCTTTCTCCCCCAAGAAAGATTATAGAATCTTTGTGTCCAGGAGGCCGAGGCATACTCACTTGGCTTGTGGTAGAATTACCTTCAGATACTTACATTGATTTAGTCCCCTATATATTTTAAAATAACCTGAACTTTTTCTTAGTTTCTCCCAATAACTGATTCTAGCATTGTATTGCCTTTATTAAGCATAGAAAGTGCAGCAGTGGAACCACATTATTTCATGAGATGCCCTAGAGCCATCAAAATTCAGACAGCTTTCTGAGTCACAGTGTCATTCTTGCTCTGGGCAAGAAGGTAACAATTTGCTGCTGGCCTAAATTTACGAGCTCAAAGTTTACAGTTTCTCCCCTCCCTTTTCTTCCTATCTGTGTAGCTTCGCTTCTGTGGCCAGGAAAAGCTCACTGATCCAAGTTTTTGACAGACTGAAAAAGGAATGAAGGGAGATGTTGCATTGCATTAGCCTTAAGAAAGTTCCTTGTCCAGGAGCAGCTGAGCCCTTCAATTTTCATTTCTTTCTGTAGGAGCTCTGTTGTGTTTTGACATTTATAAGAACATATTAGAAACCAACAAATACTAGAGTGGTGATGCTAAATTAGCTTTGCTCGCAGTTCAACTTTTCATGTACACTTTTCATGTGTTTACTTAATGTTTTAAAGACAATTTCTGATGTTTCACTGGCAGCTGGCTTTCCTTCAGTGTCTGTAAAACAAAACAAATCCGTGAAACTATGGACTGCTTTAAAAAATATTAATATAAAATGTCAGAAGTCAGAATTTGACTTCCATAATTCTCTTTTTGACCCTCAAAGAGGATTTTTATAATTGTTTGTTTCTCTATGCATGGCTATCCACCTTTGAATTGATTTTACTGTGTTGCGCTGCACATCCCTGATATGCTGCCTGAAAGCTTTTTGTAAAATAATAAAATATTTCCTGAAATGTTATGGTTCTAGGAGAGATTCTATTATATGACATTACATTATTTCTGTTCTGTGTAGTGTATGTTTGTGCAGTCTAGTCTGAAATAGGTGAGTAGATCAAAAATAACACAATGGGATAACCAGTGTGATTGATGATGGAAAAGACTGACAGGGCAGCAGTCGGGCAGACTACATGGTATATTTGGCATTTCTACAAAATTATTGTGTTAAATTAATAGCCACATTATTTTCAATCCCATAAAATTTGGCTCCACTTTTAAATTTATGTTATGATCACAGGGAGGAGTAATTTTCTTTTCTGATGTTTGACTTTTCTAAATGCACCATAATTCAAAACCATGGCAGTGCAGTGTTATATTACCAAGGAATGAAATTAAACACAGACCTTTTAGCTCATTTCAGGTTCTAGAAAATACTTTGAGACAAAATTTAGGTATTAAAAGTTACATGTCACATAGGATTTTGGAATGAGGTGCTTCTTGACTTAAATATTTCAGATAGAACTTGTGTCTCAACTATTTTTGAACCTTTTCTTGCATGGGAGCTCATATGGTAGAGATGCTGTCAATTACCAGCTAAAGAATTGACTTACAGTATTTGCTAAAAATAGATATGGAAGTCAATTTAGGTTTTGTATTTAACAGAGCAGAAGAGGAAATTTTGAAGCATGGATTTTAACTGAAATGGTCAAAACTCTCCTAAACACAACAGATGTTGTTATAGTAGTCAGTTAATTAATGCATTGAGGAAAAAATCTTGTTCAACTCCATTTTTAACATAATTTGGAATTCTCTTACTTCTCTGTGTGTTATTTCCAGGATTTGGGGATGTAGACTATTTTTATTCTGGAGATAAATTTTATAATTTCTTATTTTAAAATGTTAAGCAGGTAGTGTTGAAGCAGATTGTCCTTTATAATTTTGTATCAAACCAGCATAGTTAAGTAAAAAAGTCTTCCTATTTAACTAAACCCTTGATATTATGAGACAAGAGTTAAAGATTACTTGGCATAAAGGCAGGGATCCTGTTTTTAGGTCTGAGTGTGATTAGCTATTTAATAATACATGTGGCTATCATTTATGTGGAAATGTTTGCACACGTTTCCAAATTTCAGCCTGGTTTTGACAGAAAGTTAAAAATTGAAGAGAGCCATGACTGAGGTCTCAGCAATGGTGGTTTTGTATAAACTCTTTCCTTTTAGCATCGGGCCAGTTTATTCACTGACATTCAGTTCCACCAAACCTAAGGGAAGGTGTTGGAGAGGACCCCTCGTCATCAGGGAACAGGAGAGGACGTCTCTGTGGATCTTTGGCCTTGGAGGCTTCCCAACTTCCCCTCGGCCTCACCAGTGCCAGTTCCATGCACTTCCATGGATGGGACATGTCTGATTCCAATGGTTTGAAGCACTTCCCTTCCTTCCTTCCCTCCAATATCCAGTCAATTGATAAAACCATCTGATAGTCTTTACAAAAGGTGCGTTTCTTCCATGATGGATGTGTAGAGCAGAAAACAATGGTCTTTATTCACGCTTGTTTTTCATCTTTTCACAGCACTAGTCCTACTAGAATTTTCTAAAGCATCTGACATCATTGTCATTGCACACAGGAACCCAGAGGGGTCTGATGAAGGTAATGTTCTACTGAGTAATATGATGTAGTATTTAATCTTGGTGTTCCAAGGAAAAAATAGTTTTGTTCTTTTCCTCTGAGCTCCTAACTCCAATGCAAATGACTTCCCATTTCTTTTCCCCAGGCAGAAACTGACCATTAAATATATTTATGTACCTTTGTCCAGCTACAGTTCTGAAAGTTTGCTTGCTATATTATGTTATTTTTTAGTATTTTCCTTAGCTCTAATTATATAATAACTACATCCATTCCTACTTGCTTAAATGAAGTATGCAGTGCAAAGATCAAAATCACTGAAAATATCTTATTTTTAACTACCAGTTTTTCAAATACTCAGAAGTTGAATTTCAATTTATGAAATTTGTATTCTTACCTTCAAATTCAACCTTCTTCAAAATATTGAGAAACTAAGTCAATATTTTAATTTCTTTGGTTACTGAATTAATCTATCTTTGAAGTAAGCAGACCTACAAAACTGTCTTTAAAAGCTGCATCTTTCTGTCAATGTCAATTTTTAAATTCCACATGTGAAATAGAGAACAAAATTCCTGCAGAAAGTATATTTGGTTGTTTTTGAAAGATTGGTGCTTACAGTTCTCTCTCTACTTCCAAACATTGTAGTAGCTTCATAAGGTGCTCCTGTATGTAAAAATCCAATAGGTTTGCAGTCCATCCAGAGTTGTGTGTCTTTTGCATCTTTAGATTTATAATGCCTGATCATGTCTATTTTGGTGTATGCCAGCAGTAACTGCTTGGTCCTTTTCCACTGCTCTGTGAAGAAAAAGAATGCCTTTAATTCAGTCCTGTCCTGTAGAAAAAGAAGCATGTATTTATTTTCCCAACACAAGTCTTGATGGCATCTCAAGGTAATCAAATTCTGAAAAAAAATGGTTTAGTTTTTATTTGCCCATACTTATGTATGGCCAAGTAAACCTTGACGTTTCCAGAGGAATGTAACTCTCTGTGGTTGTAGACTTACCCATATATATGAATGAAAGCAAAAGATCCTTTTCAATAGCACGAGGCATGTTTAACCTGTGTCATTTGAGCAGTCACTTGAACTTTCACAGGCATTTTCTGTCCTGTCCAAAGAATTTGGTAGACATTGGATCAAAGGCAAAAAATCAACATCTGAGCACTGATGTAAATAAATGAGACCAATACTTGAAGCCACATAAGGATTCATCAGAGAACCACTTGACACATTATTTTAGGCAGAAAAAAATATGATTTATTGAATTTTTATATACTCTGTCATATCCTCTACAGAAACCTATTCAGCTGTTGAATGCAGGACACCACCACTCTAATTTCCCTTAATTTATTGCGAATCTTATTTGATTCTTTAAAATTCTCTTTCGCCAATTTAGCTTCATCACAAGAGCAATGCTCATCTGAATCAGTCCTATGGGAATGATTTTTTACAGTTAATTAGGCATTCATTAGCTACTAGCCCATAGAAAGCAGGAAGTTTCTTGGTTTAACTGTTAATCAGTAGATTAACCCTGTTCTTCCTGTTTAATTTCTTGGACACTGAAAAATTCATGGAAATATCCTTTCAGTCTTCTTGGAAAAATACTTAAGTTCTAAACTAAATGCTGAAGAGGATATGATAAACATTTTTCTCACTGATGTCAAGATAAGTACACAAAAAATCACAGAGTTCTCATTTCTTTGGATTTTTTCCCTTGACTATGCTGACATTTTGGAAATTGAGTTTTACTTTATGAGCTGTCTGATTCTACAAGCTGTGGCACTTGGTTCCATATTCTGGAATGAGTTAGTATAAGCATACTCTTTCAGATATGTACATTCC
>JACBWW010000714.1:0-20968 GCA_020086605.1 Lanius collurio | reverse complement strand
TGCAGCTCTGGCCCAGAAGGGGCTGAGACTGAGCAGAGTCTGAGCTGCAGGAATGGAAACCTCCCCCCATGGATGGCCAAGGACACAGGAGGGGAACACCAGCACAAGCTTTGTTCTCTCAGCCCTTTCCCGGGGCTGAAAGGAGTACAGGAATATGCTGGAAGTCCAGGAAGCAACCAGATGGCCAGGGAAACTGGAACAGGAGCTGGAAGTCCCTAAGCTCACTTTTAAAGCCTTTAAAAATTCATCACATGAAGTGATGGTGTGAAAGTTGCTTCTCCCTGGGCACAGCCACATTTGAACATCTAAAGCAGAGAAGAGCAGGGACTCTGGAGGAAATGATCCCGTTTTCCCCAGGGTGGAGCTGCTTGGAGGGAGCTGTGTGATCTGAGCTGGGCCCAAAGGGGACAGCAGAGCAAACAGAGCCCCGAGTGCCACCTGGGACACCCCTGGGTTTTCTGATCCTCCATGAGGCACCATCTGGGGTCACCTCCCGCCTCCCAGAGAGGCTCCCTTGCCATTTCTGCTCCTTTTCCGTGGTGCTGCCCATGCTTCCCTCTCTCCAAGGAGGCTGGGACATCTGAGGGTTGTGGTTAGGCCTGGCTTAACCTCCGGCATGGGAGAGGCTGAGCTGGACTAAATCCTCATGGCTGCTCTGCAGTCAGCACAGTTCAGGGAAGACAAACCCCTTGTGCTGGGAAGAGTCACTTTGTCCCTTGTCACCTGCATTCCCCGCTGCTAACAATAGCTTTAAAGATTTTTTCTTTTTTAATTTACTTTGTGCACAAACTTGGCACCTCGAGTGCAATCTGAGCCTGAGCTTCCACAGGCAGAGCCTGCAGGGCCCAGGAGGAGCTCTGGGGATGCAGAGCTCGGCAAGGTGTGAAGGTTGAAGCTGCAGCAATGAAGTGCACAGGTCTGGTTTAATCAGGCTCAGCTCAGGGCTGTGAGGAGAGCCCGGGCTCAGAGCAGGCTGGGCTCATTCTGTGCTACAAACCCCAGAGGAGTGGCCTTGGAAGGAGCCTTGGGATGGGCAAAAACAAAGTCTGGTGCTTTTAAAAGAAAACCCTAAAATAGATGCTCGCAGGGAGGCCAGCCTTGGAAGGAGGCTGTGTTTGCTGCCTATTGATCCCCATCTCTATTGATCTCAGATCCCCCACACCCACGGCAAGGCACATTTTGGGGTATTTATAAACAGGAGGAGAGAGCTCCTTGCTGAGCCTGCAGAGCCCTGAAGGCTCTGGGCAGGTTTGGGGAGCCAGCTCTCCTCAGGCTGGCAGTGCAGGGAGCCCCAAAGCTCCTCTGGCAGCTCTCCTGGGGCACAGGAGGGCTCCCACTTTCCTGGGTGCTTATCAGAAGTTAGACCTGGCTTTCCCACACATATTTTCAGGAAATGAAAATCCATCCAGACAAATCCCACCCCTTTTACAAGGATTTGTGGGCTGCAAACATGAGATCTGAACCCCCACACGTGGGATTCACTGAACACCTGCTGATGGGGACACAGGTAAAATTCAAACTGACCTCCAGGGACATCCTGACACTTCCTCTCCCCGGTGCCCTTGGCACACCTTCACAGCATTTGGGCTCTGTCTGATTATTCATTGGCATAACCCTAGTTCAGCTCCTCTAATCCAGGCAGGAAATGCAGACCTGGACACGCTGGGCTGGGACACCAACAAATAAAGCTCCCCACGGCCATCACTGGGTGAAAAGGACTTCACAAACAGATGGTTTGCAGCATTCAGAGATGTAACTGGGAAGGAAAAAAAGTCCCCTGCAAGGCAGAAAACAAGATCTGAGTGACAGCCTCATGTAATGCATGGCACCTCGGGAGCCACCAACTTCCAGGGTCAGGGACTACAAAGCACTTGGAGCTTCAGAGGGTTTTGTGCTGGGGTTTTTTCCCACTTTCTGCAGCAAATTCAAAGTGAAAAAGCATAGATGGGCGCTTGAAAGGACGCCACGTCTCTAAAGAACTGCTGCTGCTTTGAGTTCTGGCTCAAGGGGAGAGCTGAGGGTGCTGGGTCAGGTGTAAAATCCAACATTTCTGCCTGGGAGCCGCACGTGTGGGAGCACAGAGGGACAGGGGAATCAGAGCTGGTGTTTGTTGGGTTTGAGCCGTGGCTGGGGCTCATCCCAGCTCAGAGGGAGGACTGCAAGGACCTGATAACTCCGTGTTTGTCCCCAGGCCAGGAGCAGCACTCACACGGGGATAAAGACCCTTTCCACTCCCAAACAGGCTTAACCTGCCCGATTACAGAGCCAGCACAGCTCATTTCCTCTCACCACAGCTCCTCTCATCTCCCAAACTCATCCTCAGCCTCTGCAGCCACAAATCCCCAGGTTTTTGCTGCCCTCTCCCTTTTTCTGTCACTGTGGCTGCCCCCAGTTGTGTTTAACCAAGATTAATAAAACATTTCCATCTTCCAGGTTTGGAAAGCCTGAGTTGATGTTAGAAAGTCCAAAAAGAAAGCCAGCAATGCAACAAAAGTCTCCAATCTCCTCTCCCCTCTAATAATTCACCTGGAAACATGAAAAAAATCAGTTTGGGAATGAAACTTTTATCCCAGCCTCCCATTCCCTCGTGTGGGCTGAGCTCCTCTGCAGGACACCAGGGACAGCCACGGTGTCCATCACACAGGGCTTCCCAAAAGAGGCCCTTGCCAGGCAGGACAAGGATTTAGGAGAGAAGGCTGTGAGAACATCCCAGGTCCCCAGGCAGAAGGGTGCTGTGGTGGGAGGGGACCTGCACGGTGGGGACTGAGGTGGGGTTGTAATGGCAAAGGTGATCAGCCCTTGGAACAAACAGCTGACCAGGAGGGACACACCCAGCCTGTCCCCAGGCCCTGGTGCCTTGGAAGACACTGTTGGAGGTAACAGGGTGAAAACTCACAGCTGCTGATGGATTGTTTCCCACTTTGGAGGCTCTGAGCTCCTCCTGGACCTTAAAACCCAGAAGAAGCCCCTGTGGGGGGAGGATGATGGAGCTGCTGGAGCTGCCACAGCACTCTCAGCCCGCTGCATCCTGTTTTGCCTGCCCAGACCATCCTGTTCTGGATGGAGCCAGGGGAGCCAGGACCACCCAGTGCCTGCCAGGGATCCGTGCCAGCATGGAGAGGGGGCTCCTCCTGCCCCCTTCCCAGAAATCAGGAGAGGGAGAATGAACAAAGCCAGTGGAGAGCAGGTTCAGCTGAGCACTCACAGCAGGTCAGGGGTGCCAGAGAGGCTTTGGAGCATCCCCCACCCCTGCCCAGCCCCTCACACCCACCCCACCCTTCAGTCCTGGCTGCTCACACACTACAAGATCCCAATTTCCTTTCTCTGGAATACTCAGCTCTTTTTTTCCCCCCCCCGAGTACAAGCACACGAGATCACTCAGAACTGAACACTGGGAACGAGCTCCTTGTTGACAGCAAGGAAAAAAACCATCCCAGAGCTCGGAGCTGAGGAGCACCTCAGAGCAGGACAAAATGTCACTTGTGCACCCTCAGCCCCGTAACCCATCCCCAGCACCCCCCCTGCTCCACTGACCCCTTCTCTCCTCCTCTCACGGCTGCTGGGTGTCTGCTCACTGAGCCTGGCTGGAGGGGACTTTTCTGAGCTTCTGTTCACTCCCTCCTGTCCAGTTCCCTCCCCTGGCTGGGTTTAAATCAGCGCTGGAGGCAGCAGTGATTCCTGGCACCCCCAGCACCCTGCTTCCCAAAACAATACACAATGGATTATTCAGAGCACACCCTGCGTCACACACGGGTAATTATAAACATGAAATCTATCAAATAGTGACAATTAACAGCGGATTTGACAGAGTAACACACTCCAAATAGCCTGGTGGTTGATTACGTCTTATTAATGAAATGCCAAAACATTGAGGGCTCTTAGCAGGACAATTAATTGCTCCCAATAAATCTGACTTCTGCCAGACCTCTTCTTTCAAGGAGGCTTTGGGACATCTGGGGAGGGTTATTTTTTAAAGCTGTGGCTGATGGTTCCTGCAGACAATTCCCTGGGAGCTGGGAGAGCTGGAGCCACCAACACACAGGAACGAGCAGGGGGGAGTCAGAGACAAGGGCAAGCCCAGCACTGGAGCAATTTTTTATAAACTGAGGTGGCTCAAGTGTAAGACTCCAACTGAGATCCACTCCCAGCACTTCCCCTGCAGACATCCAGGGCCAGCAGATTCCTTGGAAAGGCATCCTCAGACACAGTGGCCCACAGTGGCTTCCAAAGAGGATCCCAGGCTGCTGGGAGAGGGTGAACAGACCCAGAGGGGGACCTGTCCCAGCCAGACGTGCCCAGGATGGTTGTCACCAACCCGGGAACGGGCTGTGGGGACAAAGGGTGCAGGGACTGCTGTGCCAATGGCCCCACTCCTGCAGAAACCAGGAATATTGGCTGCCTTGGACACACAGGACTTGCAGCACTGCTGCCAAAGGTGCTCTGTGTGTCCATCCATCCCTCCGTCCCCTCGGAGCAGCCCTTTTACCCCACCTGTGGCAGGAGTATCCCAGTGACACCAGCCCCAGTGACCCCACACCTGGGGGTCACTGGGAAAGGGCCTTTTCCAAGGGCCAAGCCCTGGAGCTGTGAGGCTGCAGAGCTCAGAGCACTCCCTGGCCCCAGCCCTCGCCAGCCTCAACTCCCCAGGCACCAGATCCTGTCAGGGACAGCAGGGTCAGCCTGTGCTGCTTTCCCTGCCAGCTCCTGCTCCCTGGAAGATCTCAGCAAAGCTGTTCCAGAACCCCAAGGATCATCTCCTTCTGGAGCAGCGCTGAGCTCTCGGGGTGGCACAAATTTCAGCGTCCTTATTTTTATGCCAGCCTTTATTTGAAGGGAACCTACGAGAGAAATCTGATGCTGGCAGGGTCTGAAACCCACAGGCACTCTGTAAACAGCTCGACCCTGAGAGATTCCCGTGTTTCTTCCTGAAGCACCAGGAGAACAGCAGCTCTGGATAATGGGAAACAGTTACAGAGACTTCATTTTCTTGGGTTTGCTGGGATTTTCTCTCGAGCTAGCTGTTCCCAACTTAATACCTGGCAGGGCTGATCAGCTCTTTGGACTCTCATTTGCATAAGAGCTGATGTGCTGAGGGGAAATCACTGCCCCAAGAGGTCAGGGATACTCAGGGGGAAAAGGAGAGAGGCCCTTTCTCCTCGAGTGCCACTTTTAAAAGGGGTCAGGCAGAGTTTCTGAGGCTGAATGAATAAACAGATCCCAAAGAACACTTTCCTGTGACATCCTTGGGAGCCTCTGGACACGTCCTCACACCCTTGGGGACATTTGCTAATAGTGCAGGTATCCAAACCCTGCCCACGGGACACTTCCCTGCGGTCACAGCAGCTCCTGCCTGTGCTGGGACAGACTGGGAGCCCAGCAGGGACACTTCCCTGCAGTCACAGCAGCTCCTGCCTGTGCTGGGACAGACTGGGAGCCCAGCAGGGCTCACCTGGGCTGGGTTTTCCTCCTCTCTTTGCCCGAGGGTTGGCAGGAGGGGAGCATGGAGGTGTCTCTGCACACTCTGAGGGGACAGAGCCGCATCAGGCACAGCTCATTAAGTCTGGGAGGCTCTGCCCAAGACCCCCCTGACCCCTGCAGGATGTGGGCAGGAGGAGAGAGAGCCCAAACCCCGGGGACAGAGGCTGGGAGGGGACAAAGCCAAAGGGGGTTTGGGCAGGACATCAGCAGAGCCATTCCTGCAACCGAACAAACTCCAGCTCCAGGGGCTGGCTCTCGTTCTGCTTTAACATCTCAGCATCCAGGAGAGAGGAATGCCAAGGAAATGCCATGCACACAGCGTTCTCCCTGCTGTCACCTGTCTGTCTGCACGTGCTGTCACCTGTGCCAGCCACCCCAGCACCCTGCAGGACACCCAGGGACCGCAGCAAACCCCACTGCCCCACAGCAAAACCCCACAGCAAACTCCCCCACTGAATGGGGCCTGTTCAAAGGCAAAGCAGCCCCATTTTAACCCTCCTGCATTCCTGAATATCCAAACCCCTGCAGGTACCACGGGAAGGACTTCGGGAAAGGCCTGGAAATACAGGAGGGTAAGGAAAAGGGGTGGATCAGAGAGCCCCAAACCTGCAGCTCCCCCAGCTCCCCCAGGCAGCACTCACTGCTGAGGGTTCTGAGATGAACCCCCTGGGCCCTGCCACCCCGCTGGGCAGTGTCCCCACCCAGGGACAGCCACCAAACCTGCAGAGCTGCCCACACAACAGGGAACACTCCAGGCACAGAACAACACGGATCCAAACCCTCCAGGTGATGTGGCTGGATGATGCCTGGAAAAGGGAGGCCCAGGAGGGGTCCAGGTCCAAAAAGGGGCCTGGAATCCCCAGCTGGGACAGACCCGAGGGCAGCATTCAGTGCAGATGTTTAGGGACAGACCTGAGGACAGAATTCAGTGCAGATGTTTCAGGTTTGCCTTTCTCCTGCTATAAAAATGCAAATGCAGTGATGCCCAGCAAGCCTCCACAGGCTGATGTTAAGTTCAAGGAATGAGAGGGCACTTTTAGAACCACCCACTGAATTTCTTTTCGTTTTCCAGGTCCTGCCCATGGGCTCCAGGTTCAACAGACTAAATTCAGACTGTGGCTTTTATTACCACTGCTTAATGTCTTTATTCTGAGAACCATTTTCACATGTTAGTGCTTTTATCGAAGGAGGCTGCAGTTAATTAAAAGCAGTCCTATAAACCAGTTTGTTTCTATTGCCCTCTTTTCATGATAGCCCAAGAACTATTGCATAATACCCAGCATTTACTGGAGTTTCTGGCTCACACTTTTAACACCAACCACATTCACAGGTTAAAAACACAATTAAAGCCTCCCCAGCCTTGCAAAGCTCCTCCATAGGATCAATTCCCAGAGCATCGATAGCTGGGGACTGTTTGAACTGAATAAAACCGACTTGGTCTTGTTTACACAACATCAAAACCCCTCTCAGTTTACCTCGGGAAGGCACCTGGCTACAGTGACCGCTCTCAGACCCTTCTGACATTGCCAGCATTTTCTGAAAAGGCTCTGCCTGTTTGAATTTGCATCTCCTCATAGATTGCCTGCCATATTTCATCCCAAATCAATAAAATTTCTATGAGCACAAATCTAAAATGATGGTGAAGGGCATTTCTAGTCCAAGGAGTTCTCAGGGCACATTTTGCTCAGTTTACCACAACTCTGGAAGACAAAACATGCACAACACCCTGGTTTCATGGGTCAAGCCATGATTTCGCTTAGAAATTAGGACATTTTGAGAGAAATACAACGAGAAACTTGCATTGCATGGAACTTACAGGGGCAGCTTTCCTGGAGGCGGAGGGAGCCGCACGGGACCGGCCATTGAAATGTGCCCGGGGCAGGAAAGCCCGGACAAGCAGCCACCAAAATGTTGTTTCTAAACCCATGGACAGTTACAGATCCGCCGTGGCACGGAAGGGACCGGCTGCATCAGCAGAGCCCTCCAGCACATTGCGATTGGACAGAAGCTGCGTGGTGATGGAGCCGGGAGGCTCAGCCCCGCTCCCCGCCCGGCTGAGGCAGGCGAGGAAGGAGATTCGGGTTAAATCACCCGTTGTGCCAACTCTGGCTCTGGGTTGGGTTGGTTTTTTTTCTCCTCGCAAGCCAGGTGCTGCCCTGGGGCTCGATGGCAGGGACGAAGCGCTCTTGTTCCCTGCCCAAATTCTCCGGGTTCCAGCACCGAACCGAACTTAAGGGGAGGCGTTGGGAGAAGCTCTGCACACTCCTGAGGAATTCAGGAGCAGAACGCAGCTCCTGCAGGACAGACCCTGCCCAGGAGAGCCCCGCAGCCCCGAGACCCCCTGGAAGCTTCACCCCGAGCAGGTCCCTCTCTTCCCGGTGCGATTCTGCCCCGAGCCTTTGTCCACAGGTGCAGTGCAGAGAGGATCTGGCTACAGGTCCAGAGCATCCTCTGAGCAAACAGCCGAGCATCCACCGAGACGCCCCGAACGGCTGAAGCTTCCCCGCCAAAGCCTTCCCGGGAATAAAGTCCCCCACATGCATTCCAGGGGGAAGGGTGCGTGCAGGGACCCTCTCCCTCCCCACGGGAAGCCAGCTGGAATATTCCCTGGTAGAGAAATGGCATCGGGAGCTCTTACCTGCTCGGATCTGTATTCCCAGCTAGCAGCACACCTACAGCCCCAGGCTCTCAGGGGGCATCGCGGGGGTGCGGATTGCTGCAGGTCATGGGTGTGTACAGCCAGAAGCAAAAAAAAACCGACCCAAAACAACCCCCCCAAAATCCCCCAAAAGCCACAACATGACCCAGATGAGAGCCCTGCAACGGCTGTCTCGTTACAAGCAAGATGAGATGAAGGAGGGGTTTTTACTTGCTCTGAGGCATCATATGGAGCTTAATCACAGCAGTTACGTATTGGGTTCTTTTGGCCTTCAATCAAGTGTGTCATTTCGGTGGCAGCTGCCTACGTGATGCCAGCACCCCGGGCGCTCCAGTCCTGTGCCAGCGCCGGCCTTGTGCAGCTATTCTACAGCTCAACAGCGGGCAAATTCCATTTCCCAGGCTGCGGGAAGCTCCTCCTGTAGTCCAGCGAGCCCTTGGAGCCACGCAGGATCACACACCTCTCCTCCGGCACCTAGAGCCCGGGGAGCCGCTCCCACCGCAGCTCCCGTCCCGCTCTCATCTCCCGGCGCAGCCCATCCGTATCCCGAGGACTTCCAGCACTCTCCCAAAGCCACCGGGAGGGGACACAGCTCGCCAGGCGCCCCGCGGATGAGCGCGGCACGGCGCTAAGGGGGAGGCAGCTGCTCCACGGAAAACAGCAAAACTTGGTGGGTGGGAAAGGTCTGAGGAGCTGCTGAGCAACCGAGAACGGCTCGCCCAGGACCCGGCACAGCCCGGCAGCTCGGCCCGCCCCGCTGCAGCCCCGGGGATGCTCGAGGGGCCAAGCAGGAGGCGATCGCGGCAAATCAGGTGTTTAACCTGGCGATTGAATCAGCTGGAACCAGCCGGGGCTGGGCTCACCACAGCTCCGAGCCGGGGACGGGCACGGCTCTGCTCGGAGCCTTTTGGTTGCCCACAGCGGCATCAGGAGGTGTTTGGGGCCAGATTCCTCCGTCCAGTGCATTTGTTGGGTTTGACAGATCCATTAGGACCCATCCATTCGAACAGATGGCGGATGCTCCCCGTGCTCTGGGATCTGGGATCCGTGTCCAGCTCCCCGGGAGCAGGACACCGCAGAGACACCGAGCTCTCATTACATCACCCGCGCTACGGACGAGCAGGGGGCCAGCAAACGAATAAAAAACGTTTTCTGGGCAGCCGAAGTGCTGTTGTGCCGCTCCATGGCAACTCCACAAACCCGCGTGTGAGCGCCCACAGCCGCACACCGCCCGACAGGGGGGACAGCCGCGAATCCATCACACCGCGGGGCTGGGTACCGAGGGACGAGCAGCCCCGAGCATCCCCGCCGCGCACCCCTGCGGCCACCCGCGGATCCCCCGCGGGCATCGCTCGGCTGCCGGCCCGTCTGACCCGGCTGGCAAGGCTGGCTGAAGCCCCAACAGGTTCCCCGTGGAGCTGCGGTGCCCCCGAGCCGGGGAGGGGAGGGCGCTGCCTGCGCGCAGCCGGCTCCCTGCGAGCCCTCCCCTCCTCCCCGCCCGGCCGAGGGGCAGCCCGAGCTCCCCATCCCTCGCCACCTCCTCACTCACCTCTCCACCAG
This sequence comes from Lanius collurio, assembly GCA_020086605.1. NCBI lineage: Eukaryota > Metazoa > Chordata > Aves > Passeriformes > Laniidae > Lanius > Lanius collurio. The sequence goes on along the minus strand of JACBWW010000714.1, from coordinate 11,271 downwards.
CCGGCTCCTCCGCCCCAGGTTTGCCCGGCCCCCCCCCCCCCCCCCCCCCCCCGCCCCTCCAGATCGCTCCCAGACGAGTAATTCAAAGGAGGATGGAGGGAGGAGGCACAGAGAGATCTGGGCGGTGAGGATGGCGGAGAGAGAGAGAAAAAAATAATATTTAAAATAAAAAATCGAGCAAAGGGATGAAATCAAATCAAACAAGCGAAGAACCGGACCGAGATGAGACGATGCTGGAGGAGGAGGAGGAGAGCGGCGCGGCGCGGCAGCCCCGGCTCAGCGCCCCATGGCCCCGCAGCCCCGAGCGCAGCCCGAGCCCCGCCGCGCCGCGCCGCGCTCCCCCGGCCCGGCCAGGGACCACCCTCCGCCGCCAGCCCCGCGCCGCGGCCCCCGCTAACCCCTTCCTCGCCGGGCCTCGCCGCCGCCGCCCCCTCCTCCCCATCCTCCAGCCCAGGCGGCGATGCGCAGGGAGCGGCTCCGGCCTCGATAGATCCAGAGCCGGGAGGGAACCGCTCCTGTGGGGCCGAGCCCCTTGGGAAGTTGTGTCTCCGGGTCTCCTTTCGGCAGGGAGGGGGGTTAAGCTGCCAGTTCCTTTTGCGGAAGCACCGAACCTTTGGTTGGAAAAGACCTCCAGGAGCAAGGTCCAGTCACGGCCCCCGCACTGCCAAGCCCACCACTGACCCATGTCCCCACGTGCCACATCCATTCCTCCAGGGATGGGGTCTCCAAACCTCCCTGGGCAGCTCCTGCCAATGCCTGACCACCCTCTCCATGGAGAAATTCCCCCCAAATCCACCCTGCCCCTCCCCTGGCCCTGAGGCCGTTCCCTCCTCCTGTCCCTGTTCCCTGGGAGCAGAGCCCGACCCCCCTGAGCCCCCTCCTGTCAGGGACTTGTGCAGAGCCACAAGGTCCCCCCTGAGCCTCCTTTGCTCCAGGCTGAGCCCCTTTCCCAGCTCCCTCAGCCCCTCCTGGAGCTCCAGCCCCTTCCCAGCTCCGTTCCCTGCCCTGGACACGCTCCAGCCCCTCAGGGTCTGTGTTGTCCTGAGGGGCCCAGGACTGTCCCCAGGACTGGAGGTGCCCCAGCAGTGCCAGCACAGGGGACAGTCCCTGCCCTCACTGCCCCGGTCCTGCTGGCCACACTATTGCTGATATTGGCCAGAATGGTCTTGGACTTCTTGGCCAGCAGCAGTGGAGGAGAAGAATCCCCATCTGCAGGTGTCTCCTGTGCTCTGTGTGCACAAACTGTGCCCTCCCCAAACCCAGGGCCCCCAAGCTGGCCCGACCCCCATGGGATGCTGGAGGCAGAGGAGCAGAGCAGGGAGATCCACATCGCTGATCTGGCAGCTCCAGGGACCCCCGGATTCTGCCCTGGGAAAGAGGCAGTGCCTGAAGGAGTCCCCTTCCCTGGCTGAATCTCCCCCACAGCCAGCAGATCCCTTTCCTTCCCTGCTGCAGTCACCTTCAGCCTGGTACCAGCACTTGGTGGAGCTCGCTTGGCTTCCCAGCTCCCTTTTGGAATGCTCCTGAGGCACACAGCCCTTGGATCACTGCCTGCCACCAGCAAAGCCCTGACCCCTCAGGGACAGCTGGGCCAGGACGCTTCCAGTGGGGGGGAAAGTTTAAGTGAAAGCAACCTGGGCTGAAATCAAGCAGTGATGTTGTGCTGGGGAGAGCAGCTGACTGCAGGAGAGGCTCTGATGGGAGCCCAACACAGCTAAAATTGCCTCAATTGGATCTGGAAAACAGCCTGGAGAGACACCCGTCATCTCCAGCAACACTCCCACAACCGTGTGAGCATCAGACAAAGCCTGCAGAGTGTTGGGTTTGGGCCTCAAAGGTGTTTAATTCACATCTTGTCTCCCTTGTACTCTTCTGATGTAAAATCCTTCCTGTCTCCTTCCCTTCAGCCTCATGGGTCACCATGTTCCCCTCTCTGGGATTTTCCTGGGATCAGAAGGAACATGATCTGCAGCTCAGGACCCAGGGGCAGAGGGATTTTGGCTTTCTCTGCTCCCTATGCAAACTATAAACCCCATCTCCATTGATATTCAACACTTTTTGCTTCACCAGCTCAGCTGTGCTGCCCCAGGGTGGGATTTCTGCATCCCACTCTCCCTCTCCCAGTGCCTGGACATTGCCTATGGAGATTCAGGACCTGAGCCATGCTCCAAGTCCCTTATAAACCAGCAGGGCTGGGCTACATCCTGCAGTTTTACCATTTTTATGAAGTGATTGGCATTCCTGTGCTCAGCGAGAAGAGAATCCCTGCTCCAGGAGCAAGGCCCTCAGCACCAGCAGTGGAAGGTGAGTGATGGCACCAAATGTTGTTCCATCAGAATGAGATGCAGATGAATCTCTTCATCCTTTTACTTTTTGTTCCTATTTTTTCTCTTGATCAGTGAGGAAACTTTCACCTGCAGCTCCCTCATCTCCATCTGGGCTGCCTGTGTGAGTAAATGGGGGCAAACCCCCTCATTTGGGAATGTTATTCCCTGCCTTTAGCTAATTTCCTTTCCTCCAGCTCTGAAAAACATTAACCAGAAAGATTCCAACCTTCAGGGCTGAAAACAGTAGCTGGAAAACCCAGCAGGCCAATGTATTTATTGTTAAAAATTGTGAAAGGACCGAGCCCTCATTAATCCCTGAATCGATGCAGAACATCCCCAGGTTGTCTCCACATCAGTAGGAGCAGCCCACGGCTCTTTCCCCTTTTTCCTTTGTTCCAATACTGAGCTGATCACTACAAACCCTCTGGTTTTGAGGTGCCCTGGGCAGCTCCGGGGCTGCAGCTGGCAGAGGGATGGATCTGGGGTGGAGCTCTCCAGAAGGATGGGCCTTCCTTGGGAATCTCCCCAGGATGTTTGGATTGCACTCCTGGGAACGACACAGCCGTGACAGAGCAAGTGAGGGCAGCAGGGCGGGCTCCCAGCACAGGGACTGGCCCTGGGTGCCATTTGCCATGGAGCTGCCACCCCCAGCTCGTGGGGAGCAGAGCCCCCGAGGCAGAGCAGGGGCCATGTTTGGGGGCTGGAGCCCGGCGTGGGGCCAGCAGCAATAAATTGGGGGTGCAAGGGGAGGCAGGGCAAGCCAGGCTATGGCTCTGGGAGAGCTGCATGGCTTCAAAGCATCCCTTTGAGCCAGAGGTGAGGCCTGGAGGGCCAAACTGCGGGGTCGCTCAGAGGAGAAAGGCCTCAGGGGGATTAAAGAGCTTTGCTCAGGTAGGGATGAGGGAAAAGCCCAGAAAATCGGGAAGGCCATCGGAGGGGGCAGCTCTGCCATCCTTCCTTCCCCTCAGTGCTGGGCAGGGGGCTCTGCCCACTCCCCTTTGGAATGTCCTGGAAACACCCAATGCCCCCTCCCCGAGGAGGGCTCGGGAGCCTTTCACAGCCTCACAGATCTCACAGATCTCACAGCCCACATTTTCAGTATTGCTTGATCCCATCCCATTATTGCTGCTGAAACACTTGGTGGAAGGATGCAATCACTCCCTAGCCTGCATTTTCATGTTTTAATGGTGCTGAATTATTCCAGGAGAAACTTTTATTTTTCCTTTTCCTCCACCTCGCTCCTGCACTGGATGCTTTCTCCTGGAGTTTAATTAGCGCATTTCAGAACGGAATATTGAGATTAAATCACTGCTGAGCGAGCTCTGCTCCAGGATTGATGATCCTTGGGCACAGCTCTTATTGGAGCTGCCAGCCTGGGCTGTGGATTTATGGATAAGGGGTTCTTTGGGCCGGAAGCGAGCCAGCGGTGCCACAGCGAGCTGGGGACACGGGCCAGGCTCTCCCCCAGCCCAGCCTGGCACTGCCTGCCTCTGTCCCCTCCTGCAGCCACAAAAAGGACGGGTGAGGGTGCTGAGGGTGATGTGAAGGTGGTGAGGCCCTGACACAGAGCAGCTGTGGCTGCCCCTGGATCCCTGGCAGTGCCCAAGGCCAGGCTGGATGGGGCTGGGAGCAGCCTGGCACAGGGGAAGGTGTTCCCACAGCAGGGGTGGCACTGGGTCCCTTTAAGGTCCTTTCCAACCCAACCACCCTGGGATTCAGTGATGGGCAGAAAGGGGCACCCTGCAGCCCCCCCAGACCCCGAGGAGGGTGTCCCACAGCCTGGCACAGCGGCATACCCAGCCCTGCCACCTGCCCACACCCAAGGGTTCATTCCAGCCTGCTCCAGAGCCTGGGGCTGGCTGCAAACATCACATGGAGGCACAGGTTTGGCACCGGGCCAGCCCCTCTCCTGCTGCCTCAAATGCCAGCATTTTGATTCAAGCTCATCTGCAAATGCTAAAAAAGCTGCAGCTTTGCAACAGAGCCCACCCTGGTGGAGCTCATCGAAAGGAGACCTTGAGGGAGGGGGGAAAATCCCAAACTGAGAGTTCCTTTTAATCGTTTTATCCACCCAGCTCGAGGCACAGACAGCACTGACACCCACAGAGATCTTGCTCCCAGCTGAGACTCCAAACACTTGTGGCTTCCCTGGGGCCAGGGGAGACTCTGGGGGCTGCAATTTTGGCTTACACCTCTTGCCGGAGGGCTCCTCATCCCGGGAGCTCGTGTGAGGGGGGTTATCCCAAATAAAAACCCCAGCAATGCCCACATGGGAGAGAACAGCACCTCCTGCCCCTGCTGCTGGGGCTCCTCTCGTCCCTCAGACAGGGAGGCTCAGGCTGGAGCAGAACCGGGGCAGGTGCCACCCTTGGGAGCCCGCGGGGCTCAGCCGAGTGCCCGCAAAGGGCAGAGAGCCCCGACCCAGCCCCGAATTCCCGATGAATTCCCGATGAATTCCAGCAGCCAGGGCTGGGGGGCTCCGCGGGCTTTGTTTTGCTCTTTGAAAGATCGCCCTGTAATTTCGTGACTCACCCATTCTCCAGCCTTTGTTGCTTTTCATTTTCAACATCTTTAAGCTGTTTGTGGAGAATGTGCTTATTTTTAGCCTCCCCATCGGGGAGAGGCGTCTGAGCTGCTTCGGGGGGAAGAGCTCCATTGAGACTTTGGTGTCCGGGGTGTTAATGGGCACATTTCCTGCTGCTGGGCACGGATCTCCTTCCCTTTCCTCGCTCAGCTGGGAGCAGGGAGGGGTTTTCGGGCTGTGCCAAATGGGATCTCTCGGGGAGCGCCGAGGTCTGAGCTCCTGGAGGGAGCAGGAGATGGATGCAGGGAAAAGCAACAAATGTTGGGCCATCAGGAGCTAATGGGGGCTGCAGGATCTCAAATCATCCTTATCAGAGCTGCACATCCCCACCCGTGCCCCAGAAGTTCTCTATCCCATGGCACAGCCTGGCAGGAGCGAGGGCAAAGAGGAAAGCAGCTCTCAGCCAAGAGCCAACCCCCATTTCTCCCCCGCTGCAGCAAAACATGAGGAGTATTTCTGCTTAATTCAGATTTTTTTTAAAGATGTTTTTATTTGAAAAAAAAAAAACACCCCAAAGTTAATTTTTTTTTCCCAGAAAATTGACAAAACAGAAGATGCTTTTTGAGTTAATGAATAGGTTTGGGTTGGGTTGGTTTCTGAAGGCTGACACCTCCTCATTTCGGTTTGCAGCTCCAAATTCTTGTGGGGAGCTTTAAAATGAAAGGAAATTTCAAAATGAAAATTGGCTCTGTAGCACTCTGAGCCAGGCATCTGACCAGAAAAAAAAAAAAAAAAAAAAAAAAGCCCAATCCTGCCTGCTTCTTTCTCTCTTTTTTTTTTTTAATTTTAATTAAGTCAATGGAGAACGGAAAGGCCTCAAATGAAAACCACACAGGCCCCAAACATCTCCAAGGCTCCAGATGTGAATTCCTGCACCTTCTGCTGGTGAGCACGGCCTGGCTGTCCTCCAGCACCCAGGGCACAGCCCCGGCTCAGGAACCAGAGCAGACACCCAGGGGTGTCCTGGAGAAGGTCAGGAGGTGGCTCCAGGCCATCCCTGCGGGGTGGGGTCGCACAGACCGGGCTGAGCTCTCAGGGCACATCCCATGGGCTCTTTGCTCTGCCCCGTGGAGATGTCTGGGGTTTGCCATCCTGTGCCACCCCTTGTCCCCACGTGTCCCTCATACCTGGGCTCATCCTCAGCACGGCCCCAGAGCTGCTGCCAAGGAGCTGCTCCCCCAGCCAGCCCTGGGCAGGGCTCCTTGGCCAGCTCTGGGAGCCTCTTGCGGCCACATTTGTCATTCTGCTGAGAGCCGCAGTCCTAATGGAAGGCTGGAAGTGCTCCACGGCTCCCGGCTGTCACCTCGCAGGTGTCACCGGCGGGGCAGGGCCCTCCCTGCTCTGCATCCCCCCCAGCAGCCCCTGGAGCAGCTTTGGAAGCTCCTGGCCATGTTTCACATCCTGGCACAGGACCAAAGCAGCTCAGCCACGAGCCCAGGGCTCTCTGCTCTGCCATCCTCACCCCTCAGCCCTGTGGTGGCACAAAGGGCTGGGCATCCCTGGAGGAGCTGCCACCACCTCGTGTTCCCGAGGTTCTGCACCTTCTTTTTCCATTTCCTTAAACCATGGAATCAGAGGATCCCAGAATGGGTTGGGTTGGAGGCACCTCAAAGCCCACCCAGTGCCACCCCTGCCATGGCAGGGACACCTCCCACTATCCCAGGCTGCTCCCAGCCCCAATGTCCAGCCTGGCCTTGGGCACTGCCAGGGATCCAGGGGCAGCCACAGCTGCTCTGGGCACCCTGTGCCAGGGCCTGCCCACCCTCCCAGGGAGGATTTCCTTCCCCATATCCCGTCCATCCCTGCCCTCTGGCAGCTAAAACCATTCCCTGGGTCCTGGCCCTCCGTGCAAAACTCAAGGAAAGTTTTCCCGTTGCATCTAAAACTTTCCACGAACCACAGGGAAACCTCCAGGGGGACCTCGGGGTGGAGCCCAGAGGGGCATCCCAAGCACTGCTGGGGCAGGTGGGGAACACACCCCGGCTGCAGCCCTGGAGAGCTGCATTCCCTGGCCAGGGGCTCGGGAAGAGCCCCTCTGGCAGAGCTGGCTCAGGGAATGCCAGGGGGGAGGCAGGAGGATGGATGTGCCCAGGATGGAGGGGACAGTGACCACAGGGTGGGTTTGTTCCATTATTTGCCAGGCCAGATGCCCCAGTTCCCCATCCACAGCCCGGAGCCATGAGCTGGGAGCTCCTGTCCCAGCAGCAGGGGCACTTCCCAGCGCCTGAGCAGGACTGGGGACAATCTGGCTGAGTCAATCCCTGAGTGCCTGGGCCCAGGAATGCAGTGGTTTAAGAGAAAATCTCACTGTACTTTTTATTTTTTAATGAAAGCCTTTCTGCAATCAATTCAACCCAGAAAAACCCTCCTCAGCCCATGGATTGCAGTGCAGGTATGAGCCAAATACATGGTGAAAAGGAGATAAACAGCGTGTCCTCCTCCTGCTTGGCCGCAGGAGACAGATTCCCCGTTTAGAAAGCCAATAAAAATGTATTTCTTTTAGAACAACTGCATTCACAGCATATTGTTTCTCTGAGAAAAAAACGTTAGTGACTTTGAACTCCTCCAATGCCATCCAGAACATATTTTTTTTCCCCCAAAGTGTCTCAAAAGTAGCAAAAAATACGAAAGAATTAATGACTGTTAACAGCTGAAACAGATGGTCTGCGGTGAGTCCCCACAGCCTCATGCAACTGTGAGTCAAGCCATTTTTCAAAATGGTGAGGAAAGAAAAGTAATAAAAAGAAAATCAATTTCCAGGGCTACCAGGCTTCCAAAATTCCACTCGGACTTCCGAGGCGCGAGGCCGAAGGAGAGGAGGGGCTGGCGCGCTTTGGACCCACCTTCGGCTCCAGCCCAGAGCCCCTCGACCCTCCCGGGAGATGCCGAGGGTTTGTCCGCCTTCAGCGGTGCCTGGGCTGGGGTTCTGCTCCGGGCTTTTGCCCAGGGATGCTCCCGGCCCTCGCGGTGTCCCCAGCGCCCACCCCGGGACAGGAGCGTCCCCCCCTCCCTCCCTCGCTCCGCCGCCGAGGGAGCCGAGAGCAGAAAAGCACTTGCCAGGATGGGAACTCCGGTTGCCTGCTCCGCTGCGGCGGCTCCTCCTTCTCGCCGGGAGCCTCATCCCCGCGGCCTCCTTCATGCTTGGGCTGCCCCTCGGCCGGCTCCTGGATCAGCCCCATCAGGCAGGCGAGTCGGCGGGGCCCGGGCGCTGGGCGAGCTCATCATGGGCACAGGCGAGCCCGGAGTGCGACTCTGCGGGCGAAGAGCGACACAAACTTCAGCACGCACGGCGGGGCTCATCATTTATTTAACTCAGCCCCTCAATAATTCATGCCAGCCGGGGAGCGGGACAACAATGGCAGGAGCGCGGCAGCGCCGGCACCGCGCGGCCACATCTGGAACAGATGTTCGTTCCCGATAAAAGCGGGGTTTGCAGGGAATGCGCAGCGCCTCGGGAAGGGCGTGCTCCGGGACACCGCGCTCCTCCCGGGGGCACCAGCCGTGTGCCCGCAGCGCAGAGCTGGCACGGAGCGGGCGGGAGGGCCGGGGCTGGGGCAGCTCAGACCTGCAGCTTCCACGGGCATTCCTTGGGAAGGTCCTCCAAACATCCACACGGGCTTCCAGGAGCCCATCTCGGGCAGGAGCCAGTGCCAGCAGTGCCAGCAGTGCCAGCAGTGCCAGCAGTGCCAGCAGTGCCAGCCTGGAGCACCTCGCTCGGGGTTCCTGCAGCGTCCCCACCTCTGTGCCATGAGGTGCCACCGGCAGGGGCTGGTGCCAGCCCAGCCCGTGCTCCCGGGCTGTGCCGGCTGTCCCTGCAGGCCACCACAGGGAGCCCCGGGGTGTCCCCTCAGGCAGTGTCACTCCTCCAGGCGTGACACACAAACCCTCCAAGCCTGACCATCCCCTCTGTGCCCCACAGGGCCCTGCTGCCATTGCCACTCCACAGCCACAGCTCTGCTTCCTCCCAGCATGGCCATGCCAGGGCCCCTCGTGGCTCACACCTGGCTGCCCCCCAGCCCCATTCCTTCTGGGGCATCACCTGGTGAGGCAAGGAGCGTTTGAAGAGCGCTCACAGGCCCTTGGTGTGGTTCAGCTGGACTTCCACGATGCTTGTGCCTCCCTGCAGCTCCGGAGATTCCATGATTCTCTGACCCTTCAGCCAGGCTCTCACTGGGCTGTGACAGGCCCTTTTTTCCTCGCCCTGTGCTGGCCCCGGTGCCCCCGGGTGCCCCACACCTGCCCCTCGTTGTCCTTCCCGACACCGGCTCCGTGCCAGCCCTGGTCCTGCCGGTGCCCCGGGCCGTGCCCCGGCTGTCCCCTGCCCATCTGTCACTCGCCAGCTGGCCTCGCTCTCCCTTTGTGTGGGAGGAGAACTGCAAGCAACAATTTCTTTGCCTGCAATTGCACAATACCTCAAGCCCCTGAGCTCTGACCCAGACCTCCAAGGTGTATTATTATTCATTATAATTATTATTATTCATTGTAATTATTATTATTACTCCCAGCACTGTTATCCCAGCCCTCTGAGGGCACCTTCTTGATACAGTCCTTATATTTTTGGGGCTGCCTCCCTTATTTCTGTGCTTTGCAACACCTCCTCTGGTATCTGAGCTCCGCTCTTTAGATAACACAGACTTACAGACGACTTCCAGTGCAAATTTTCTTCTTGCTCCTCTTCTTAAATGTGAACCTTGCACTTTACCCCGCCAGCCAACCATGTCAGTAAGAAATGGACTTTCCTTTTCCCTCGCTAATTACTGATCTTGCAGATGGGATAATGAAATAAGCAATGCCATTAGCATCCCATTAATCAGTGGGGAGCAGTGAATAACCCCGAGGCTGTCAACGGCTCCTGAAGGACGACGGAAGGGGAAACCACCCCAAATCCAGTCCCCCGCTCCCCACATGCTTCTTTTTCACTGCCAAGTGGGCAAGAATGGATTCCTTGCCGGGGGCACCCAGCCTTGTGAGAGCCCGTCCGGATGAGGTATCTGAGCTCAGGAGATTCCCGTACCTCCTAAACCCTGCAGAATTCCAGCGGGAAGTCACTCCCTTCATTTCTGTCCCTGCCTGGTGCAGGATGTGAAGGAAGGGGGCGGAATCCAGGAGGGCCCTTGCCTGCCGTCCCACGGATGGTGGTGGGGGTGAAACACAGCCCCAGCAGGGCCTGTCCCACCCCCTGGCTGTGCCTCCAGCCGCGTTCCCGAGCTCTCCCCGCTGTGCCACAGGCTGTGAGACAGGAGGTGCTGGGGCAGGTCAGAAATGACCGTCTGAGCAGAGCCACCCCCGGCAGGGAGCAGCCAGTGGCTCCTCCTGGACATCCCTCTGATGTCTCGGTCCCTGTGTTATCTCCCCCCGCAGGGAACGTGGCACTCCTGGGCCCCCAATCCCATCCCCACCCGTACCCGGCTCTCCCCAGGGACTGCCCAGCTGTTTCGTGCAGCTGGCGACAGCTCCCTCCAATCCCAGGATCACTGAGGCTGGGAAAGATCTTCTGGATCATCCAGTCCCAGCTGTGCCCAATGCCCACCTTGTCCCCAGCCCAGAGCACTCAGTGCCACCTCCAGCCCTTCCTTGGGCACCTCCAGGGATGGGGACTCCAAACCTCCCTGGGCAGCTCCTGCCAAGGCCTGACCACCCTTTCCATGGGGAAATTCCTGCTGGTGCCCACCCTGAGCCTCCCCTGGGCCAGCCTGAGGCCGTTCCCTCTCCTCCTGTCCCTGTTCCCTGGGAGCAGAGCCCGACCCCCCTGAGCCCCCTCCTGTCAGGGACTTGTGCAGAGCCACAAGGTCCCCCCTGAGCCTCCTCTGCTCCAGGCTGAGCCCCTTTCCAGCTCCCTCAGCCCCTCCTGGGGCTCCAGACCCTTCCCAGCTCCGTTCCCTGCCCTGGACACGCTCCAGCCCCTCAGGGTCTTCCTTGGAGCAGCCCAGAAACGGACGAAGTATTGGAGGTGCCTCATCCTCAATGTGTGGCCTCAACCTTTATGCCTTGCAGGGATTTTAGGAAGAGCTCCATGCTGGGTGAACACCACCCTGAACTGCTGAGGACCTTCCCCAGCAGTGCTCACTCTGGGAGAGAGGAAGATCAGGAACAACAACCCTAAAAATAAAAATGACCAAAGAGAAGACAGAATGAAACCCTTTTTAACCCCCTGCCCAAGACACCTCCTCTATCCTCGCCTCCAGCCCATCTCACACCACCCTCAATGGCCGCTGTGTCACTGAAGGAGTTAATTGGGAAGGCATTTTCGGCCCAGCACTCCTGGCCCTGGGTTCCCCGTGCCCCTTCTCGCTCTCGGTGCCAATGGGAGGGTGCGGCCGCCCCGGCCCCAGCTCCGCCCGCTGCCTCGGGAGCGGCTCT
>JACBWW010000713.1:0-24052 GCA_020086605.1 Lanius collurio | reverse complement strand
GGGGGGGGGGAAAGTGCAAAAAATCAGTGGAAAATGAGAAAGGTAAAAGTTCCTGCTGTTCACAGTTTTGCTGCACATGAAAACTGTTCATTTAATAACTCCTTCTCCCTCAAATTCATTGAAGAGGCTTCTTTTGTTTCCTGAAATACATTCTGGTTTTGTAGACAGATAATGTATTTTTTAAACAGATCTAATCCCACTTCAAATCTGTTTGTTACTGCATTTTATCTTCTAACACACTGGAATATTATTCCTTTGACAGGTTTATTCTGTTTTGTGCTATTTATTTCAGATGAGTTTATCACACTTTGTAAGTTGAATGCATGAAAATGTTTGGTTGGTTTTTTTTTCTCCTGAACAAATCTCTGCCTTCTAAAAGTTATTTTTTAGCACAATTTCATGTATCACAATCCCTTTAGGGGCTTCTTTATCCCAGGGAGCTAAAGGCACAGCTTTGAATTAGTGCAGAACGTGGTGCAGAATGGGATGAGGCCATGAGGGAACTGAGTTTGGTATCTCCAGCCCAGTGTCAGAGGACATTATGGACTCCAGAGCTCTGCTACATTGCCAGACCCTAATCTTGAGCTCCCCAATTCAAATAAGCAGCTGGAGGGAAGGGGAGAAGAGGCCCAGGGCTTCAGATAAAATTCGGGATAGTTTAGCAACATGAGACTCTGACAACATCACTTTTATAATTCAAAGCACCCACTGCTGGGTCACACTGGGTAGCTTCAGGGGAGAAAGGTCTTTGGAGAAATGAAAATAAACTGTATTATAGCCTTCCAGGAACCAAAGCAGGCAAGGATTTACCTGGAGCCGTGTGGAGGTTCTTTTCCCTTTTCAGGACCCACCTGGTGGGAAAGGAGGCTCTTGTCCATGTGTTGTATCTGGCCCTGATCCAGTGGACATCCATCTCTGTTTGCAGATAAATTGGTGGCCAGATAAAGGAGTGGGAGTTAAAGAAAAGTCAGTAGCTGGACGTGAAAGCCACAAGTGAAGGTCAAATTAAGAAAAGGTTTCCTTTGGTTTTGTTTTACTTAGTTTGAATGCAGGGAGCATTGGACAATTCCTTGCTTGTGAAATTTAGGGGCTTGTTTTTCATCTCTTCTGCTTCAAAGTTTGCAGGAAGAGCTCTTTGAATGTCCCTTGAAGCCTCTTCTGCACAGGGGCTGGGAGGTGGCCCAAGGAGGGAGCAGCTGCATGGGGGGAGGCAGGAGGGGGCTCTCCTGTCCTAGAGCACAGCAGCGTTTCATGTTCCTGACCTTCACACCCTCACACCAGCTCGCTTGGGGGAGTTTTCTGTCTCCATTTCCTGATATCTGCAGATCCTTTCTAAGGTGGGTCAGCCACTGGGAAGGTATTGCAGATCACTTAAAATGATTTTCATAAACAGATTATCGTTGTCAGTGTCCTTTAACAACACTTCCAAAAGCACGAGAGACCCAGGACTGTTACAAATACATTATGCCTGTTTCATTAAATAGATTTTTGGATAAGCCAATGTGCAGAAACGGGGTTTATGCTAAAGAGCTTCTGAGCTTCTTCCAGGTGATGCCATGAAGATTTCTCTTTTCTTTTATACCCCTTTCATGCCTTTTTGCAGCTTCTGCTCCTGGTGCTTTTGCCTCCATTCTTGGACTTGTTTGTCAAACTAGGAGATGAAATATTTTAGAAGCTTTGTAGGTAGAGGTCAATGTGCCCCAGAGCCCAAGGTGCTCTCCAGAACACATTCTGTAAACTGAGATAGAACCAGTCAGGGGAAGGTTCCTTGGGGAGGGGGCTCACTCGAGCCTCTCACTGGGGAATTTTTGACAGATCTGCTAATTAATAACACCTATAATGTGATACCAGATCTTTTGGGGGGTGCATTGCAGTGTGTATTTCAGTACATTTGACCTGGATGTAGTGCACCTGAGGATCCTTAAAATAAATACCAAAGTAAAATCTCTTTTTCCCTTCTAACCATGTTTGACTCTTGATTTAAAGACCAGGAAAAGGCATCACAGGAGCTGGACATTTAAAAACTCTACGGTTCCATTAACATATGTGATAAAATCACAAGGTGTGAGACTGTTTTGTAGTATTATTGTAGAGGAAAAGAGAAAAATCTTCATTCCAGACATGCCTGAAAGTGCTGCTCCAGCTTGGCAGAGCCCAGGAGTGTGCTGGTGTTTCATGCAGCACACGTAGAGTGTGTGTACACAGACTCCCTAACCCTGCCCAGCTGACTCCCTGCTGCTGGGAGAGAGAGTTCTCCTTTCCATGCTGCTCACTCAGCTCGGGGTGAAGCCTCACAGGGCAGGTTTTTGTAGGTCACTGTGGTACTTGAAGCACCTTCGTCCAGTTGGGCTCAAAAGGTGATTTGATTTCAGTGTTCACTTTCTGCCCACCCATGGGCTTTGCTTGCTGGTTTTGCAGCTTCTGCAGCTGCTGTGAGTGTGGATTTTTCATGATAATCATGGTGAGAGCAGGGTAACTGCTCAGAGGGGGCTGACTGGGGCAAAAGTCAATAATTGTGGTGAATCTGTTACATACCCATAACGTTGTCTGGCACTGAGAAGTCAAAAGGTTGATCTTCCTGTGTCTAAAACTTTACAAAAATTAAGTCAAATCTGTAAATTTGAATTTGGCATATTGGTAATTGTACTTGTTTTCTGTTTTTATAATTTTGAGCTAGTTTTTAGATACAGTTCTGCAAAAGTGAAGAGTTAAAACAGAAATATGCTCTTACCCCCTGAACCATCACATCACTTGTTGGCAGCTGTCTTTAGCTGAGCTCTTCTTTCAGGGAAATGTTATAACCTTTCTTAGTCTTGGGGACCATATATCTGCCTTTAGCACAAATTAAGTGCTCCTGTTCTGAAGAGAGAGGAAGAAAAACGGGAGGAGAAAAGAAAAGCCTTTGTAGTGGATTTGCCTGGAATGTCCAGAATCAATTATTCACTTACAGCTATTTTTTAATTCTCATTCAGCTTAGCAATGCTGATCTTGATTCCTCACTGTGTGTTTACTCTCATCCTCCTACAGATTCCACCTGTAAGCCTGAAAATCCCTCATACAAATTCTGGTCTGTTTTTCTCTCCAGGACTGCTTTGTTTTGCTGCTCTCTCCGCTCAGAATATGGTTGAAAGCTTTTGGCTCTCATCATTCTGTCCATTCCTTTTGAGCTTTGTGAGAGGAATGAGGTTGTCTCATTATAGGCTTAAGCCTGTGCTGCTTGAAGTCTTCAATAATTGGTGGTGGAAGATTGGTGTAGTGACGTTGTGTGTGGTGATCCTCTTTGTGATACTCATTTTTTAATGAATTGCAGCAAAGAAACAGCTGAGGTGGAATCTGGCTTCCAGATGTGATGAGCTGTTCCACTCTGTTGGCTCATGATACATGGAAGCACCAGCATCATACAAAGTTTTTATTTTTTAGTCCTAATACACTGCTGGAGGGTGTGGTCAGTGGGCCCCCAAGGCTGGTGCTGGGTGTTTCCACATCAGGAAGCAGAAAGGTGCCTCTGCACCTTTATCTCAGTGTTATCACTCCTGGAGGTACCTGTCTGCCCTTGTGTTTGCACATCAGCCTGTGTTTTACAGCTACAGATATTATCAGGAACTGAAAACTTGAGGGAAAAAATTTCTGCATGCAGAGGTGCTTTAATAATTTGTAGGCCACTCACATAGAAAGCACCATAAAAAAATAAATAAAGGAAATCATGTTTACAAGTGATTTGAGAATAGCTGTCTTTTGAATACAAGCCTCTAGGTCTATTAGGAGATTTTACATTCAGCCCACTGCGTGGCCATTATGTGCTGCAAAGAAATTACTCTGATTGTGCAGATCGTTTCAACCCATAATGACTGGGAGCCCAATATTTTTCATTAATATCTCTGGGTTAAATAATGCTCTGAAGTAATTTTTCTGATTGTTTTTTGTTCCAAGAGTGAATTTCTCTCTGAAGAAGCAGTGTTCTTAGGTGTTAACATTTGAAACCACGCCTCATCGTTGCCAGACTTCTCCCCTTGCTGGGTCTTTCCTGTCACCTGGTGGTGGCTGAACCTCCCATTTCTTGTATTGCTTCTCTTAGTTTGTCCCTCCCTCCTTCACACTTGCACTGCCCTTTTCTTGATTCTGAATATTTGACCCATCTGCCCTTAGAATAATTTATTTACTTTCTTTTCTCCTCTTGAGGTGCTTCTGTCTCCTGCAGTGTCTCAGCTACTGGTGATTCTGGCACCACTTCCATTGTAGGACTTTGTTCTCTGTGCCTCACTTGGAAACCTCACATAAATACCTGACTTTTACTCCTGCTTATGGATCTCTTGAATTCTTTTTCCTGGCAGTGTCATTTTTTAAAGTGCAATATTTTAATTGCTGCCTGAAGTAAAGAATGTTTCGAATTGCAGTTTGTGAAATAGTTCTTACAGGAGAAACTTGTATTATCAGCCCTGCTCAGCTACATGCACTCAGTAGTCATTCTTTCCTGGGTGTTTTTCAGAGTTCTGCCTCCACAGAGGAGGTTGCTTTAGAGCTGGTGGCTTATTTTCAAATTATAGACCTGTGCAGAAATTGCTTGGAGTGAGATTGCCATGATGTCTTTCCCTTAGATGCCACTGCTGGTTTTTCCCCAGAGGGCACTGCCCAGGCTCCCCAGGGAATGGGCACTGAGGCTGCCAGAGTTTGGGCAGCGCTGCCAGGGATGCCCAGGGTGGGGTTGTTGGGGGGTCTGTGCAGGGCCAGGGGCTGGATTAATGCTCCTGATCTATCCCTGCCATCTCAGCATGTTCTATGAATCAACAGCAGCATGGCCAGATTAGACCTTAATTAAAACCTTAATTAAACCATCAGTGTGTGATGATCCAGAAACCTGACTTCTCATGGGGTGATGAGCTGGACAGCTCTGGGAAATTGGCCCTTTGGCCCTGCCCTGCTCTCCTTGCATCTCTGCAGGATCACCAGAACTTTATCTCCCAAGAATGTGCTTCCTGTACTGTCTTCTGTCTCACTGCAGGATGCTGGATCTCAGAGTTTTGAAAGGAACTGAGGAGAAGCAAAATCAGTTGGGCTGTTAGGAAAGGACTGGAGTGGTGACTGACCAGTGGAGTGCTGGGTGACTGTCAGTGCCTGTGAAAGTCAGTCAGGCCACTGCTCTGGCTGCTGGGATGGTGCATTTTGTACAGTACATAAGTGAGTATCTCTGAGAGCAGTAGTGTGGTGGAGTAGATAAGGCACAGACAGGGAGTATGGGCACCTACAGTCTTCACTGCCCTGGCACTGCCTTCTAGCATTTACCTTCCTTACTAAGAAAGCAAGATTGGGGCAGAAAATTGTCCTACTTGGTGTTAGTGCAGAGCAATGGGGTCCTGACCTCTGGGGGCTCTGGGTACCACTGAAATACACACATTAATAACAGTGGTGACCTGCTCTGCATCTTCTTATTCTGACATCCAGCTTCTGTTACAAGGAACAATTCATTCCAGGAAATGTGGTGGAAGTAATCACTAGAAAATACAGCTGTAGTTTGTTTTCATTCCTTTTTAATGGCAGCAATGTATAATCAGAGAGAAAAGGGTGGCCCCTCAAGTATAGCAGTGCAGAGCTTTGCAAGTGTGTTAAAGATGTTTGTATGAAATGGACATCTGAGCAGTTTTCATGGGCTGCTGTGCTCAGAGGATTTCAGATCCTGCATCTCTATAAAGGAGAGAAGCAAAACTCAATTCTAAACCAACATTTCCATCAGGAGCAGCAGAAGTCATCTCCTGCAAGAAACAGCTCACAGAGCTCCACCTGCCAGGATAGGAATGTTCTTACCTACAGCTGGTGGTGAGGCAGGTGGGAGCAAAGCAAGCAGAGAAGATTTAGGCATCTGCAAGGAAAATGTGCCAGAACATCAGGAAAACAATGGACTTCTGCAGTAATGTTTCATTGCAAGGGTTTGAGAATCCCAGAGCCAGGAATCTGCTGCCACTGTCAGCTTCTCCATTCCTGGGCACTATTAGCTGAGACAACTTACAAATGGTTGGGCTGGTAGCCTAAAGGAGTTGTTGGCCTTTGCCAAGAGAGATAGAGTTGCCCAGAAGATTGGAGTGGATGGGTCACCACAGTGTGGAGGTGTCAGGATGGATAATGAGCCTTTCTTCTCCTGGGACTGCAGGAGCCTGCAGTGGGCTGGGAAATACCAGCTAAAAACACTCTGACCACACATTGCCTGGAGTAATGAGCAACAGCCTGGCAAAATCAGACCAATCTGGGGGATTAGAAGATGGAGTTGACAGAACATTCTTGTTTCTTTTTACACTACTGACACTTCGTGAGGGTATTCAGATGGTACAAAAATAAGAGGAGTCTGACTCTGCTGCTTATAGTAGAAAACCATTCTCCAACACCTATTATTTGGGGTCATTGGAGTAACTGCAGCTCAGCTGAAGGGTAATTTGGAGTACTTCTGACTTGCACTTCAAATGAATAGAGTTTTAGCCATTTTCAGAGAGAAATTGTACCTTTCTCATTGCCTTTGTTGTGTGACAGCCTAGGGATTGCCTGTCTGATGGGGTGTAGCTCACCTCTTGGACACATTCACTGCAGGATTGTGGGAGAGGTTGTCAAATAAAGATGGAAATGTGCAACTGATATTTTATTTTCGTGTTCAGGAGTCCCATTAATGCATTTCAGACATGTGAGCACAGAAGTTATCAGTGAACTCTTAACTAAACGGGCAAATTGGTGAATGCAGCAGAATGGTAAAGTTGTCAAGGGCAAAAGCTGAAAATTATACTTGTGATTGCAAGAGCCAGCCCTTTTTGATTGGTAAATATTGTGTTTTGCTCTGGCCTAAACTAGATTAACAGTTTAGCTGCAGGAGAATGAAATCATGCTTTTATCACTGCATCATCTCTTAAAGCATGTGCAGTTCAACGTGTGGCAAAGAGGCAGAACAACAGCACGGTGCCACTGCTGCCTCACATGGACTTGATTGAATATTATCTCCCTAGGCAAGTGACTTCATGAACAGAAGTGATTCAGATTTCCTGAAGGTCAGCAGCACAGAGCTGTTAAAAGAGCAAAACATGATGGTCTTCTGATGTCAGCTCTGTGTTCACCTTTGATTCCCCTTCCCTACCACGTTTAAGCTGTAGAGGAAGAGTGGCTGACTCCAGCAGCAAAGGTGAAGCCCAAGATAAGAGTGGGTCTCATGTAACATGCACTCATTTAACTGGGTGAACTGCACTGGTGGTATTTTTAGGAGTAGTTAAGTGTAACAGGAATATAATGAAGATAGGTTTATTTAGTCTTTAGCCACGACTCAAATCTTGTGGGGCTTTTTAAATCAAGCTCAATGGCTTCAGCTGTATCTGGAAAAATTCTGTGCAGCAAGTGGTGAAATCAGCAGAGCTGAGATCTGTAATGTTGAAATGGTCTCAGCAACAGGGGAGAGGGCAGCTTTCTCCAAGGTGCTCAGTTAGTCCAGGGAGAAAAAAGCAGAAATGCTGTGCAAATAATGTTCCTAAATATGTTTTATTTTCTGGTGTGTGGTTTTCAATTGTTAAAAAAACACAAAAACCAACAAAACCAAGTCATTTCAAATAGAAATTATGCTCTCTTGTTTGGGCTGAAGAAGTCATGCCTGGAGTACATTAGGGGATGTGTGAGGGTGCTGAGACACTGGAATGGGCTGTCCAGAGAAGCTGTGGCTGCCCCATCCCTGGAAGTGTCCAGGGCCAGGCTGGATGGAGATCCAAGGTTCAGCCTGGCCTAGTGAAGGTTTCCCTGCCCTTGGCAGGGGGTTGGAATGAGATGGGCTTTAAGGTCCCTACTAGCTCAAATCACTCCATGATTCAATGTGGAGGGTGCTCTGTATGTTGGATTAATGCTCGTTACATGTGTAGTTGTAAGGGGTGTTTAAAAAGCCAGGCCTCCAATACACTGAGAAACACAAATGTGAGCTGGTTTTAGAGGGGAAAAAAGCTTCTGCCAGAGGTATTATTATTATTATTACATGTTACTGTGCTCACTATTCCAATGAGTAAGGACTGCAAGTCCATTTAAACTATTTGAGATTAAAATTAGAACTGTTGTTCTCCTCTTTCTGGGTGCATGCTGAGTGCTTCAGAAGAGTAAATGCCCCATTATAGTATAACTTAGTAAAATATTAGAGTCATTTGCACTACACTGGGATTTTACACCCTATTACTGCTCTGAATTATCTGTCATTAGCCCTCATTAAAGGCAGATTTGGTTAGATGGACAATTGTCTATTGCAATTTGATTGCAAATATGTTGTTAGGCTTTCAAATGAATATTTAAAGTGGATCATTGCACATTTTCCCTACAAATTCTTTCTTTTTTATTTTGTCCTTCCTCTCCCTCCATCTTTTAAGGAGCTTCCACCCAGAATTCCAATGCAGTGGAACCAGAAAAGCAAGTTGACAGCACAGTGAAAATGGCTGGAGTGATAGCTGGTCTCCTGATGTTTGTGATTATCCTCTTGGGAGCAATGCTTACCATCAAGAGAAGGTAAGTTTCTGCTTTGCTTCCATTTTGAGCCTCCTGGCTTCATCCAAAAGAAGAATAAATAAAGATAAAACGTTCTTTGTGTGTGACAGAGGGCAGCAGTTAATGCCTGTTTATGTAACACTGACACCAGAGGTTGTAGGCCCAGAAGAAATACCAGTTCTGGGAGATCCAACAGCAAAAAAATGGTTTGTACAGCAAAGAGATAATGATAATTAATTGATAATTAATGTGGAGGTGTAAGTCATGAAGTAGCACGGAGAAGTGCAAAGGGATAAAAGGAGCACCTCTCCTAACAGGAAAGGCTGAGAGAGTGGGGATTGTTCAGTCTGGGGAAGAGAAGCTTTGGGGTGACCCAGCTGTGGCCTTGCAGCACTTGAAGGGAGCCCACAAAAAGATGGAGAGAGACAATTTACAAGGGCCTGGAGTGCCAGGATGGGGGGAATGGCTTCAAGCTGCCAGAGAGGAGGTTTATATCAGATATTAGGAAGAAATTCTTCCCTGGGAGAGAGGTGAGGCCTTGGCACAGATTGCCCAGAGAAGCCGTGGCTGCCTCATCCCAACCATTTTTCCAACACTTGGTTCTTCTGATGTTTTGGCTGTCATGACTGCTACAACAGAAGTTGTTGGCTCACAGATAACACAGACAAACCCCCAAGCAAAATTACTCGTAATGCAGAAGGAGTTGCAGAGGTTGGAGACTGAGGATCCATTTGCTCCATGTGGAGGTTCCCAATTTCCTGCTGAGCTGAGCTGGCCCCTGAGACAGTGCACAGGTCCTGCAGCTGAACTGGGTTTCAGTTCAGCTAAAATGGGGCTGCTCCCTGAAGCAGCAGTGTGTGGTGAATTTGGGTGGGATGTTCCATGGGCAGAACTTTGCTCTGTCTGATTTTGCCACAGGCTCTGTAGAGCTGGGCAATTTTCTTCAAAGTTAACATTAGAAAGGAGGCAAGTGGGAGTATTAGAAATCTAAATTCCCCCTTTTTTTCCCCTAGAGCTGGAAAATTACAGTTTCCCCTGTGTTGTTTCCACAGCCCCTGCCAGGGCAGACAAGAAATATCCCTGTAGTCTGTATCCTTGTTTGCTGCAATTTGCAAAATACCTGCCAGAAGACACAGTGAAATAAGGAATAAACTGGCTCATTGACTTTAAAATCTTTTCCCATTTAGAAGCTATGAGTGCAAGAGGAGGTTTGGGAGGCTGTAGCACACCTCCAGCACCTCCAGAGCTGCTGATCACATCGGTTCTGGGCTCCCCTGGATGGGCACCACCAGCCACATCCAACTGAGGCTTGGAGCTACATATGGACAAATGTTCCCTGAAGATGAACTTGAGGCTGTCAGGCTCATTTCCTTTGTAAACTAGTGTGGGTTGGGACCAGCTTTTATAAACAGAGAACCTGATTTGGACCACAAATTGATTGGAACTTCTGGAGGAGCAGAGCTGAAAGCTTGAGCTCTTCTGAGAGAACAGTTTGACAGCAAAGTTCTCTTTCCATTTTCCAAACAGAAGCATTTGGAGCTTAAGCTCTTGCATTCCATGTTTGCATTAGCCTCACTTTTTTAAAAAGAGTTCCCTTCCCAATGCACCAAGGCCTCAGTGTACAAACACTGTAGCCTGGCAAGGCAGCAATTCAGAAAAATAATTTAATGAGTTAAACTTGAGACATTTTCTTCAAATGGAGCTGGAAAATATCCCAGTGACATTTGTCCATTGTCCAGGGCATCACAGCTCTCTGGGAGCAGGCACAGTGGTGGATTTCCCAGGTGAAGCATTTTGTTAACCAGTGCAGAGAGCAAAGGAAGGAGAGGGATTAGAAGAGAAGGAAGACATTGGTTTGAGATGAGCATTGGGATCCTCAGGAGCCTCTTTTTGTTCCTGTGAGACTCACCAAGCAGGCTGCTTGGAACACAGGGCATGAGCAAGTGGTGCCCAGTAGCTCACAGTTTCAGCAGAACAAATTGCAAAAATTCCAGGAACTCAAAACTTTCTGTGGGCTGATGAAGTTTTAGAGGGTTTAGTCAGATACATGACACTAAATAAAGCCAATTAGTGCATTTATACAGTGGAAAACTTGGATTTGACTTTATGTTTGCTGTCTGAAAGTTTTAGTTGAAACTTGAGGTGGTCTAAAGTCTGCTTAGGTTTCCATATGTGTATATCCATGTCAAAATTGTGTGTGCATATAAATTTCTGTTTTAAATACAACTGTATTACAGTATTTAAAATCAAAACCATTAACAAAGTTTGTTTTCTTGGTTTTGGGAATCCACTAACTCCATGAGTTAAGTCATGGTATCACCATTACATGTATATGACATAAAAACTGCTTCACATAATGGAGAGAAACTTTACACAAGGACAAGCAGTGACAAGACAAGGGGGGGAATGGCTTCAAGCTGAAAGAGATTAAATTTAGGTTAGATATTAGGAAGAAATTCTTCCCTGTGAGGGTGGGCAGGCCCTGGCACAGAGGCAGAGCAGCTGTGGCTGCCCCTGGATCCCTGGCAGTGTCCAAGGCCAGGCTGGACAGGGCTTGGAGCACCCTGGGACAGTGGAAGGTGTCCGTGGCAGGGAATGACCTTTAAGGCCCATTCCAACACAAACCTTCTGTGATAGTTTAGCCCATTAATTTAGAGGTGGTTTTCAGTGCCCACATGAGTGTATGTGCCCACAAAAGGCAGAACCACATTCTGTCATTAATGGATATGTATCTTGAAATACCTCATTTTTATTGTATGAAAATATTTCTAGTTCTCTATGGAGCTTTTTTGTTTTTTCCTTGATATTAAAGACATTTGTGTAATAGAGAATACAGAAACATTTAGTAAAAACAAAATGAAATAAGAAAAATAAGATATTTTTCAGGAGAAGATACCCTTTGACTTTGCCCCTCTCCAGAGGATTTGATTTTGGTCAGTTCTGATTTCATCTGGGCAGTTTTAATTCTGATGTAATCGTGACTTGTATTTCCCTGGAGTGAAGAATGTGACACCTCTCAGGCTGGTGTGTTTGAGCAGACAAAGCCTCCACTGACCCCTTTAAATACAAGACTGAATAAATAGGATCAGACAGCCTGTCATGGGTGCACTGTAAATAAGTTCTTTAAACTGCTGTCGGTAGCAAAAAAGGAGATTTGGGGCTATGTAGGGTCTAGGATTATTTCCTCCTATGAAAATTCAGCTCCTTATTCTGGATTAGGATTTAAGTTTTTACCTTAAAACTAATTAAATAAAACCCCAAAGCCTCTCGGGCAGAACATGCCCAAGCTGTAGGACAGAATTAGGAAAAGGGCTATTTGCACATTTAGTGACCCCTGTCCCTCGTGTGTCCCTGTCTCAGGTGGGAGACAGGCAGGAGTTGTGTGGTACATTCTAGGACCAGGTCATGTTTTTACTGAACCATAACTCAGACCAGTTTTCACAGTAAGCTTTGAAATATTCTGTAGTAAGACCTTATTTCAGGCTGCATATTTGGGGGGAATCTGAGACAAAATGGACTATCCAATTCCAAAACATCCTCCTCCTTTTGTTTGTCTTCTTTTATTTTCTGTCCTTACGGAGCAGACCTTTCTGAGCTTTCCTCTGCAGCCTGGAGGGATGTGCAGCTCTTTAATGAGGGCTGAGAGTCTGCTGGGATCCCAGTTGTGAGTGGGCCAGACTGGAGAGCAGCAGAAAGAACAGCAAGATGTTCAAGGGAACAGCTGCAGTCGATAGTGCTGTGTGAGCTCTGGCCCTGGCCTTAGAGAGCTTAGTTTAATTTGGGGGATTTCAGGGGTTCAGATGTGTGGGCTCTCATTTTCTACGTCTTGGTCATGTTTGCCTTTGTTTATAGGCTCAGTGGAACCTGGATTTTCCCAGGGAAGCTCAGTGGCCATCACTGCACCTGAAGTGGTGCATTGCTAGGGCCTGTAGGACTTCTGCTTTCAGGAGATAATAGCATTTAGTTAAAATGCATCCAGGTGTCTCTAGGAATCAGTGCCATTCAAATAACTCAGCATACATCAGAAATCTGGCCAAAATATCAGCTTTATAGCAAAGGCCATCATCAGGAACACCATGAAACTTCAGTTTAATCCTCATGAACTGTTCTTTACCCTGTGTTTGCAGAGCAGAAAGGGTGATTGTGCACAGACTGACTGCACTGAACCTGGTTTCCACGTGTGCTTATGGAAGTTGTGTTCAGAGCAGCCATAAAAGTGAACACTTGAAAGCTGCATTTGTATTTCTAAATGATTCCTGGTCTTCCTGGTGTCTTCCAAGGATGGGATTTTAAAGCTGTGCAATAGGTTGATGTTTGGGTTTGACTGTTTTTCCCTGTCTTGACCACTGCTGCTGCTTTTGTGGGTCCTTGTGGCTGGTGGCAGTTCTGTGATACCTTGGGCTAGGTCTGTTGTGAACCAGCCTTTTCAGAGAAGCCCCTTTCCAAGTATAAAAGGGAAAACATCACCTCTTAAGCTGCAACTGATTGCCAAGGCTCAGTTTGTGGTGCTGCTCCAAATGCTGTGAAACGAATTGTTGAGAAACTCTGGTAGAAAATGCTTAATCACAGTGATGCAGAAAGCTAATGCATGCCCCCAGTGCTCAGCTATAAATATGGAGTGATGCTTGAATTCTTAATGAACTATTTGCATTTTAGAGTTTGATGAAGCTTGATTTATCATTAGACAATTTGCTCATTGTCTAAATATTCCAAAATTGTGGCGTTCTTACATTGTCACTTCCCTATTTATTGTTATTTATTTTAATAGCTCTGACATCTTTCTTTCCATTTCAAAAATATCAAAGCACTTGAGAGGCAAAATTAAGTCTCATTCCCCATGTCACTGACATGATAAAGTGAGGGAGTTAAAGGTGAGGGGTTTTATTCATGGTGGCAGCAGTGAAGACACAATCTTCAGTCTCCAGTATTTGTTTATTCCTCACCAGCTCCTGAAAGAAGTGTAGGCAAACAGTAGCTCAGTACAGAAAACAGCACAAATACTTTGTATATTGAAAAGGATCCTGGAGTTCATCTAAATCTAATTATGTGCTTTTCTCTTTTTCTCCTTTTGGATATTTTGTTCATCTGACCGGCCGTCAATATTTAGAAGAAATGCATATTCCTACTCCTATTACTTGTAAGTACTTGGCTGGGGATGAGGTTTTTGGAGCATGTTCACCCTGTGATAATTTTATGCTTTTTTGTATTCTTTTCTAATTTTTTAATTTTTTTTTTACCATTCCATTTATCCTTGTCTTTCCAGAAGCTTGTGTTTTATTTTCTCAGTTGCATGCTGTTGTTTTCCCTATTTTACCACTGCACCTGTAGCTGTGCCTGCAAACACATGAATGTCCACAGATATCTTAGTTAGGGTTTGTAGTTCTTCAAATTGGATACTTATCTTTAGATTGGAAATCAGAAATAATTTCTTCACCCAAAGGGCTGTCCAGCACCAGAACAGGGGGCTCAGGGAAGTGCTGGAGTCACCAGTGAGGCATCAAAAAGCTGTGTAGATGTGGCACTTGGGGACAGGGGTTAGAGATGGACATGGCAGTGCTGGGGGAACAGTTGGACTTGATGATCTTAGGAGGCTTTTCCAACATAAACGATTCCATGATTCTGTAAATGCTAATGGACAAATACAGAGTGTCCCAAATGCACCTTTTTAATTGTCCATCACTCAGAGCCAGATTTCAGGAAATTCCCACCTGAAAGTTGTCATTGGGAATTTCTCAGCCACAGATGGAAGCTTTCTAAAAATTTTAAGGTTCCTGACAACTGGGAGTTGACATTATCCCAGCAAACATCCCTGTTCCTGGAGCTGCCAGGTTCTGAGTGTTAGTTTAGATGGTTGGATGATGAAGTGGTTCAGATATTCACATCTAAATCACCTGTCCACTCCTAATGACAATGCTGCATAATTAAGGCAGTTGTTAAGGCACATGAAAATGCTTCACACATTGATACTTCCAGAGCCATCTGTTGCCTAAAGACTGAGGGGCTGGAAAGCAATCAGGGCCAAGCTGTTTGTGCCATGATAATAGTTGTCTGAGGATCCGGAGGAGGAGGGGGCTGGATCAATGATGTGAGGAAAAAGTGCTGGAGAAGTGAGTTGGATGGCTGTGCTGCCATCAGAGGGCTGGGAGGGATGGAGAAGGCAGCTGTTGCTGCTGACAGGAGCAGCTCTGCCCTCGCCAGCTTTCAGAAGCAGCCAGAGCCCTATCACTGACATCAGCCTGTTCCCAGACCCTGCCAGGCTTGTCAGGGCTCTGAAACCCCCCGAGCTGGCCAAAGGGCCACCTCAGCCCTGACAGCTGCTCCAGAAGCTGCCTCCTTTGCCCCTTCCTGCAGTTCCTCTTTGTCTCATCTTGGCACTTTGTTCTGGGAGGTGTTCAGTAGGTCAGCAAAATGAGTGGCTTAATGTGCTGCCATTTCAAGGGAAGCTGATTTCTTTCCTGTAGTGGTTGCTTTATGTCCAAAGAACGGGGCAAAGGAGGATCCCTACCTGCCACTGCCTGCAGGGATTTTGCTTCTTCATGACCTGTCAGAAAGCTCTTGAAAGAGGAACCTTTCCCACTTCCCTTAGGACACCATCATAAGTCTTGGCTTTGCCCAGTGATATAATTGTAAATGCAGAGTAACTCCATTTCCTCTGGACTTCACACTGGTTCACCAAGAACTGAATTTGACTTTTAAGTAGTCAGATTCAAGAGGAGGTTAACTAAGTGTAAAGTAGGTGATGGTTTTAACCCAAAAGTGCTAGGAGCCAGTTGAATTTATTATTGGAGCCTTTCCTCTTCTGCATATCTGTCATGTTTTATTGTTTGGTTGCCTTACAACCAGTAGCACCATTGCCTGAGAAATTCAGTGCCAGGTTTTCCTTTATAATTCTGTCTTTTTCCAGCAGGCAGTATGTGGTCAGCATGTTCCCTGCTTTATTTTATTTTGAGATCTGTGTGTTTAAAGAGATGAATCAACTTCCAAGCCCTCTGTGACCCATTTTACAGCTGCACAGCATTGCTTCAAGCAGTCAGCTGAGGATTGCTCTGCTGGAGCAAGCACAGGGGGCCTTAAGGGGTCTATTTGCTGTGGGTCAGTTTGCTAGACCCTTTTTCCTCAGGGAGCAGTGCAGTGACTCAGGAAAAGTGAAGAGAGCAGCCAGAGGTGCCATCAGGCAAGCTGAGTGTTCAGAGGAGCCAGTGGAGATTTGAGCTCAGCTTGCAGAAATCACAGAGCTGTTCCTCCCCAGTACCAAACCCAAAATTTTCTGCAAAGAGCTCCTTGTCAGCTCTGTGCTGGTGGTGTCCAAGGGACAGCTCTGCAAGCTGGAGCATCCTGGTAGTGGAGGGAACACATCAGCAGGGACCTCACAACAAACCCTCACCAGGCTCTGCTCGTCAGCATTTTGGCTCACATGGACATTGGGTCTGTTCCTGAGCTGGGAAAACCAGGCTCTGTTGTTTTTTCCCTTCAACAACAATCAAGGTAAAAGGGATCTTCCAGCAGTGAGGAAATAAAGCAGGAGAGTCCATGAAGGAGCACACAATTAAGTTCTTCTCAGTTTCAAGTTTCACATTAAATAGGGCATTTCATTAGAATTGCAGATGAAGATCTGAAATTACTAAGGACTGTGCAGTTCTTAGCCAAACTTGATTGAAATTGCTCTGGACTCCTATGAGCAGAGAGGTTGGATTTAGGTTTATTTGAAATGTTGTGGAAATAACAGCAGCAATATGGTTATATACAGATTTTTAAAATAGAATTGGTTTCCATGCTATGACCTTGCGTGAATGATTTAGTCCTGAGGCAAAATTCAGTTGAAAGAGTTACCACTATTGAAAAGCAGGTTCCCAAATAGATCTGCTGACAGATCTTTAAATGTGACCATATGGACTGTATCACTTCATGTTTGGTTTCAGTTTCTGAACTTCAAAGCTGTGTTTCTTAGAACAATTCTTGTCTGCTTTCAGCTAATTCCTCTCAACCCTTTGTCATCTTCTATACAGGCATTTCTTCTTGTTAGGGACCAAAATCTCCAACCCTCACTCTTCCAAACAATTCTGAATTATAATTCTATTAAAGTCCCAGAGATTTATGTCAGGAGCAGCTGGTCTTTACAGAGACAGGCCATAGCTTTGTGGTAATCTCTAGACTGCAGTTCTGCCCTCAGCCAGCCTTGTGTTCTGCTGCAACATCAGATTCTGTGAGATGGTTGAGTACCTGCAGCTCTGACTGGTGAAACCAGTCAAAAATACCCACTTGTAGAAGCAGCTCTTTCAGCTATTTTGGGTATACAGAGTTATAGGTAAACAGTTATGAGATTCTTGTATGGCAGCACTTGATAGAAGACTTCCTACAGCGTGTAGGAAAGGATGAAAGAGAAGGCTGTAAAAATCTTTAAAATGCTTTAAGTGGGAATGCAACCCAGGAGGTTTTGATTCCTGACTTGGAACTAACTCATCATGCAGGGTCAACTTCATGTTGTGTGCTTAAGTTCACCCATCAGCAAAGCTAATTGTTTGTGAGCTGAGATCCTGGGAGGAGAAAGGGATGGAATTAGGAGCTGCTGTCCTGGTGCACCCCATGCATCCCTGGGCCCAGGGTGGTGCTTAACCTTTCCAAGGAGTTACTCTGTATTTACACCAACATAAATGGTGTCTGAGGTTGGGAAAGAATTGCTGCTGTCTCTCTGCACTTAAGTTTAATGGGCAGTGTAAGATAGCAGCCCAGCCAGGTCTGGAAGGTGTTGGTTTTACTCCCAGCTGAAGCTGTAAAAGACAGCAGTTCATCCAATTTCCAGGAGGGTTTGCTTTTAGTGACAGACACGTCTTTTGCAACAGGGTTTTCAACTGCAGCACTCCATCCATGATTTTATTATTTCCTCACCAGGAAAAGAAATGGAAATGTTTTCTGTGTGTGGGTTGTTTGTTTTGGTTTGTTTCTTTCTGCTGGGCTGGGTAATGGCTGCAGAATGAAATTTAATCAAGAGCAATATGAGACCAGGGAAGAATTTCTGGAAATACAGAGATTCATGTACGTGTTATAAGCACTCAGTTTAATGTTATTTATGAGAAAAGGGCAGTCCATGGCCAAGATGTTGTTTTCCTTTTCCCCTGAACTGGCCAGAGCTCCAGGGACATGATTGCAATGTAGGAAGCCCCTTCAACTCCCACTGAAATTTCACACCAATTTTAACTTTTGGGTGGTTTCATCTGGGAGTTTCTCTTCATGGGAGAGATTGTCAGAGGTTATTAAGCTAAATTTATACGTACATTTTTTTAAATAACGGCGTTTGCGCTGAATTTCTTTCCACCATCTGTGGGACATTTGAAAAGAAAAATATCCCTTTATTTTATTTATAAGCATACCTCTGTATGAGCACATTCACACATAAATATCTCTATGTATTTCCATGGATGCTAGGAAATGCCTGCACAGGTCAGCTTGCTAAATCAGGATTTTAAGAAGAAACATTCTCATTAGGTGATTTTCTCATTAGATGATGGAAAAACGGAATCGTTAATCAGTGGCTATGCCACTAATGAAAGCAAATTAAAAAAATAATATATCAAAATGCAGAAATAAGATGAGCTGTTATTTAGAACGTGTCTGTGTGATGATTGCAAGCCTAAACTTTGCACAGGGCAGGGTTTGTGGCTGTCTGTACCAGCAGAGACTTCTACTCAATGGCTCCTACATGCACCTGGCTTGTCTAAACATTCTCTAGTTGTGAGTAGAATTAAAAAATAAATACAAATAAATCCTCCACAAATAGTGATTAATTTGATCAAGTGAAGCTTAGATCATATTCTCAAGAGCCTGTGCTTGTATACCCACAGTGCAAAACACTCAAGGCATCTTTTGACTTTACCTCTCCTTTGCTTCACTTTCTCCTGTCCTGTGACGTTTGCTCTGTGGTATTGGCACTTGTTCTTCACTACACCTTTACTACACCTTTACTTCCTCTCCTCCTGCAACAACCTGCACCGAGTTTGGCTTCATCAGGGCGGGTGTTGAAAGCCCAATAAAGCTACAGGCTGGGGGTGGGGATTTGCCCTTGCCCTAGGAAAGCTGCCCGGGTGCTTAGGCCAGAATTGCTTCCCAGCCCTGCTCAGGCTGCTGGCAGTTCCAGAGGGGCAGGGGAGGAAGCACAGATTTAATCTGGACCACAGGAGCAGATGCACCCAGTGTCAGTGTGACAGCCACTGCACTGCTCTGAGCTCTCATTCCTCTGGCTCTGTTCACACCCCTCCAGTGACCAGGATTTCCCAGCCTGCCTGCCCCACTGGCTTCAGAGATGGGCAGCTCCTCCTTCATAAAACTCTCCCCCAGTCTGAAATGAACTGCCTTTCCCAGAGCCTCCCACTCCCCAGCCCTTGCAGGCAGCAAGAACAGCTCCCCTGTGGTGTCTTTTCATGTTTGAAGACCCATCAGCCCTATTTGATTTCCTTTTCTCTAGATTAAAGAGCCACATTTCCTTTGGCCTTTGCTTGTAGATCATGTTTTCCAGCATTACCTTTGTGTCCTCCTTCGTGTGTGTCCCTCTGGGATGTGTCTGATTTGAAGAGCAGGGGTGCAGCAGAGCCCTCTCCAATCCTCAGTGAGAGCAGTGGGATCACCCAGATTACAGTGCCATGCTCTTATTTTTA
This sequence comes from Lanius collurio, assembly GCA_020086605.1. Taxonomy (NCBI): domain Eukaryota; kingdom Metazoa; phylum Chordata; class Aves; order Passeriformes; family Laniidae; genus Lanius; species Lanius collurio. The sequence continues at coordinate 4,922 of JACBWW010000713.1, read as the reverse complement.
AACCAGCATGAAACCATTCCTCCAAATTGGATTTGTCATCTGCTACAGGTTTAGGGCATGAGATCCTTTCCAACAGATCTGCTGTTTGACCTGTGCTTCCTGGTATTTGCATGGCTCATCACTGCCTCACTTAAATTGGGGCAGGTTCCATCATAAACTACATATGTACTCCTAGGAGTTTGCCATGCACAATTCTCTAAAAGGAATTTTATTTTTTTTGCCTTTCTCAAATTGCTTATTGAAAATGAGTGCAATATGCAATTCATGTCTGTGGAAGGAAATTTCATGTTTAACTTACATGATCTATACCTAAAGTCTAAATTACCTGTGCATGCAAATCCACCCCACAGTGTACATAATCCATCCTGGTGAAACATCTAAAATTAAATCTGTCAACGTGCACGCACAGGAGTTCTCAGGGAGCGGCAGTTACAGATTTAATGTTCATGCATGTAAAATTGATAGAAAAAGTTAAGAGAAGAGTTTGAAGCTGCTTTTAAAACATAATCCCTGACAGTTATCCAAACCTCTGCGAAACGGGAATCTGATCCTGCAGATACTTCTAACAGAAAATATTGCTGGAGCCTCCTGATTAATGCTTGTGGCAATAAATGGTTTGTGCTTGATACCAAGTTTGCATTCCTTGACTGTTTAAGTGGAACTCCCACAATTTTAATATAGTGCTTCAGATTTTATGTCTAGTCTCTGATAGAAGTTTCAAAAATAACCGAATCAAATCACCATCATTTTTTTTTCTCCCAAATTCACACTTAGTTGTGTTCACTGCCTGTAGTTTTTCTCCTTGCTTTAGTGGGGCCACCATCAACTGCCTGATTATACAGCTGATTTCACTTTTTCACTCCACGTTGAGTGTCTTTCTGTCTCATCCCTCCTCTGTGTGTGTGGTGCTTGCAAACATCAGCTCTTCATTTCAGAACCCTCTCAAACTGAAAAGGGCGACCCAGTAAACTCCATCCATGGGCTCCCGCTTTCTTCTTGGCACATTCCCCTTACCCTTGAATGTAAACCAGCATTAACATCATTTTCTTCACATCCTGACATTCTGTGTTGATTATATCAGACTCTTCCTCCCGATATCTGCCTGGTCCTTCATTCCCTGCCCTTTCCAGCTGGATAATGCATGAGTGGGGAGCTGTGTGCTCCGTGTGGGTGTCAGGCGGTGCTGGGGACACGCTGGCACACAGACAGCCCGTGGCTGACACTGATGTGGCTCTGTGGGGCATTGCAGTGGCTCTGTGCAGGGCAGGCTGGGCACTGGGGACAGCAGGAGCTGTGTCACCAGCGTGGCTTGTCAGTGATTCAGAGATCTCTCAGAGCGCCCTGCTTTTGGAAACAGCATTTCTAGATAAACGCTTTTCCAATTCCAAAAGGCATTTTGACATGCTGGGAAATAAACCTTTACCTAGTTGTGGGTTTTAAGTCACATCCCTAACATTGTGGAAAGTGCTAGTCATTTGATTTTATAATCTTTTCTATGAATTATAATGATGGTAAGGACCAAATAGGCTTAGTCCTGTGCTGCCACTCTCTCCAGACACGGAACGGCAGCAGAAAAGGCACGTTTAGAAACCGAGAGCCCCTTGATGTGTCTGGCAAGCTTAGCTCTGAAATCCTCAAAAGAGATCTGTCTTCCTTTTCCCTCTAATTTAGATGAAGAATTTTTGCATTCTCGGAAGAGAGAGGGAGAAATGTGGAAACTCATAAGACGCTGTTGAAAGAAAATTGTAGCATTTTCAGATGCAGACCTGGGTTGTGTGTGCGAGGTAGATTGAGAACTTTAAACTCATGTCACCTTTTCTTTTTAGGCATTCAAGCCAATGTTTTAGGGGCCTCTCTGTCTTCTACAGGACCAGGTAGAACTCCTTTGCATAGGGCTTTTGTAAGCAGGCCTTTGGGGACTGAGGGGCTTGGGTTTGGGGTCATTTTTTTCCTGCCTAGGACATGCAGAAATGTTGTTGCTCATTCACTCAAAGACAAAACAAGTTTGCCAATTGCAGCTCTTTGTAGCCTGTTGGCATTTCTGAAAAGATACCAGGCAATGGGGACTTACAGATAATTATTGCCACAAATAATTTAATTTGCATTGAATGAGGAAGTTGCCCCTTTTGACTCACCATTTTCAACCATCAGGAGTGGTTGTCTGTAGTGGCTCACCCCAGCAGTCCAGAGTGCTTGTTATTAAGGACTTCTGCATTTTGGATTCATGTTTCCCACTGAGTAATTTTAATTTCTGTTGCCAAAAAATTCACACAGGCATGCACAATCAGCAAATCATCAGGATTAAAAGAACCACATGGCAGGGTTAACACACTTCAAGACTATTGTAGTTGTCTCAGGTACCACAGCACAAAAAAATAGGGACTCCCATGTCTGCAGCTCATGGATCCTAAATCTGGCTGTGCCAACGCTGCTGAACACTGGAAGCAAAGCTCTTAACATCATTAACCACCAGCTTTTTGCTTCATCCCTCAAGGACTGCTCCCCTCTTTGCATCTTCATCTGCACAAGTGGATACAACATGGGGGTTTTGGGAGATCTGAGTAAGCCCCCTGTGAGGATGGACCCAATTTGAACAGCTCTGGGCTTGGATTGGAACCATTGATTTCCAAATGGCTGAACCCCAGCTGGCTGAGTGGATGAAACAGATGTGTTTGTTCAAAAGTTTGCAGCAAACATCCAAGTTTTCTCCATAAATCTGTGCTCTCCTATCTGGATTATCTTGCTTTAAAACAGACTTTTCCCACAGACATAGGCAAAGGATTTAGGTCTCTTTGACCCTCCTGGCACACAGGGATAAGTGGCCATGCTGCCCAGCTCCTGGAGGCTGGGGCTCAGCTGTGTGCTTGCACTTGCCTGTAACTGCCACTCTGACGTGTTCTGTGCAGAAATGGAGCCTGCTAGGTTGTGTTGCAAGGAGCACCTTTTTTTTTAGAATCTAATTAAGTTGAAAAGATGGGTAGTACTTACCACAAGCATGTTGTTTTAGAGAAGGAAAACCTCTTTGCAAAATGATGTAGTTGTTAGAATTTTTTTTTCTTCTTTGAGTTGGAGAAACGAAAGAAAACTAAAGCTCCTTCTTACAGTAAGCTGTTTTTCTCCCTTTTATTTTGTTTTATTTTCTTATCTAGGGAAGTCATGTAAGCAAAGTTCTTTGCTGGTGCGAGGGATTTGTGTGATATTTTTTCAAGGTGTGGATTGTAGAATGTCACACATTCATTTTTAAAGGGTTTTGCTCTCTGATACGAATGAAGCACAGGGCAGTCAAATGTCATTGGAAGCTTAGCAGCTCACTTTTCCTGCTTCTCTCCATTTTATTATTCCCTGTGTTTGCAAAAGAGGAGCCTCTTATGTTCTCAGCTTTGTTAGTGTTTTCAGAGCAGGCAGCCTGGCTGCTTTCGACAAAGTTTTTTGCTGTCTCCTCAAAACAAGAAAAGACCAATTTTCCCAGAACAGGGGCATATTTGGACATTGCTAAAACAACTTCAACCTTTAAACTGCCCCACCCTTCACTGGCAGGGGATTCCCAGAGCAGTTCCAGCGTATATAAGGATTCAGGAGGCTGCTGCCCTCACTGCTCTGCTTGGGGACAGGACAGAACTGCTCTCAGGTGGCACAGAGCCAGGTCTCACACCCCACAGCAGCTCTCAAATCCCATCTCAATGGGATGGATGCAGATGTCCTGGTACCCTGGAGTCAGCAGTGCTCCCATCCCGAGCCCCCTGCTCCTCCTGGAGCACATGGCACCTGCTCTGGGGGCTGTACCCATTGCACCCTGTCCAGGGCACCCACTCTGGGGCTGTACCCACTGCACCCTGTCCAGGGCACCCACTCTGGGGCTGTACCCACTGCACCCTGTCCAGGGCACCCACTCTGGGGCTGTACCCATTGTACCCTGTCCAGGGCACACACTCCATGGGCTGTACCCACTGCACCCTGTCCAGGGCACCCACTCTGGGGCTGTACCCATTGCACCCTGTCCAGGGCACCCACTCTGGGCCTGTACCCATTGCACCCTGTCCAGGGCACCCACTCTGGGGCTGTACCCATTNNNTTGCACCCTGTCCAGGGCACCCACTCTGGGGCTGTACCCATTGCACCCTGTCAGGGGCACCCACTCTGGGGCTGTACCCATTGCACCCTGTCCAGGGCACCCACTCCAGGGCTGTACCCATTGCACCCTGTCCAGGGCACCCATTCCAGGGGCTGTACCCATTGCACCCTGTCCAGGGCACCCACTCTGGGGCTGTACCCATTGCACCCTGTCCAGGGCACCCATTCTGGGGCTGTACCCATTGCACCCTGTCCAGGGCACCCACTCTGGGGCTGTACCCATTGCACCCTGTCCAGGGCACCCACTCCATGGGCTGTACCCATTGCACCCTGTCCAGGGCACCCACTCTGGGGCTGTACCCATTGCACCCTGTCCAGGGCACCCACTCTGGGGCTGTACCCATTGCACCCTGTCCAGGGCACCCACTCTGGGGCTGTACCCACTGCACCCTGTCCAGGGCACCCACTCTGGGGCTGTACCCATTGCACCCTGTCCAGGGCACCCACTCTGGGGCTGTACCCATTGTACCCTGTCCAAAGCACCCGCTCTGGGGCTGTACCCACTGCACCCTGTCCAGGGCACCCACTCTGGGGCTGTACCCATTGTACCCTGTCCAGGGCACCCACTCTGGGGCTGTACCCACTGCACCCTGTCCAGGGCACCCACTCTGGGGCTGTACCCATTGCACCCTGTCCAGGGCACCCACTCTGGGGCTGTACCCACTGCACCCTGTCCAAAGCACCCACTCTGGGGCTGTACCCATTGTACCCTGTCCAGGGCACCCACTCCAGGGCTGTACCCACTGCACCCTGTCCAGGGCACCCACTCTGGGGCTGTACCCATTGCACCC
>JACBWW010000712.1:0-24053 GCA_020086605.1 Lanius collurio | reverse complement strand
CCAGTCACAATTGGATGTTTCTGCCACTCTTTCCCAGTCAGGCTCACCTCGGCTTCTACCAGGGTCAGCTGCTGTGATCCCCCTGTCACCCCAGCAATAGACACAGGTTCTGCCCCCACATATCTCGATGGCATTAGAGTACAATTTGCACCAGTATCAACCAACGCTTCATATTTCTGTGCTGCCAGGACACAAGTGGGTTTCCCATCCCACCTTCTCATGTCTTCCCCATTGTCCCACAGAAAGAACTACAGCTGAACTCGGGGGATGCCCTCTCTCTCCAGCTGGGGGATATCAGGCTCTGACTTGGGGGCCTGGGACTCACACTGGTGCCACACTTATCTCCCTTGCCTCCTCCCTCACCTCGCTAATCTCCTCTTTAAACTTCTCCTTGAGGTCCTTAACCACAGCAGAGCCATGGGCTTTCAGCGGGCCATTGACCACACTGTCCTAACTTCTGAGCCTGTTGGCAATGGAACCCACGATTTCTCGCTTGTCCTCAGCATCAATCACTGCAGTGATGGTGGTCTGCTAGGATGGCTCTTGCTGTGCCAGGTTCCACAACATCTGCCCTGTGCCCCTGACCTTATCGGGGTCATTATCATGCTGTCTGTCCCTCCCAAAGAGTACCTCTGGTACTGCCACCTCTACATTAACGTCAGTATTTTTGAAATGAGATTGTGTTTCGTACGTGCACTCTTGGTGATTGTTTTACCAATTGAGAACTGATCTGCTGTTCCACGCTGTGACTGCTCTGTGGTAAGGACTGGAGAATAATGTAAGAGCTGATTTAAATTTCACATGATTTACATCTCACAAGACTTAGCAGTATCTTTATACATCTTTAGTTTCCTTTAGCAATACTAGAATACAAATACAATAAAATACAAATACAATAAAATCTCAACTCCTCTGTTAGTGGAATATTGTATCAAGCTGTATTCTAGAGTCCACACAGCTATTAACAAGCCATCTGTAACAATAAATCTCCTAGGGAGAATTTCTTCCTTCTAATACTCTGTGTTATGCTTACATTCCTGTTGGATTTTCCATTGCAAAAACAAAAAGAGGGTTGTATTTCCCCAGCCCCTTCACTTACTGTGGGCACATTCATCTGAAGACTAAATTCTTTAAATAGCAAGTTTTATAGAGTGGGTATTTCTTTTTATATTATGGGAGTCATGGAGTTGCAGCAGGAAACAGTAAAGCAAGTGGACATAATAGGCCTGCTTCTAGGTGTCAGACCCTTCTGCCTTCTCAAAAAACCAGGATACTGGGGCATTTAAAATCCACACAGAGCAGTGGCAAGGAACTTGAAACTCTGAAGGACACAGAACCTACAGCTGTTTCAGGTCCTGGAAGAGACAGACCTGGGAACAAAAGGCCCACAGTACAGAGAGCCAACACCTCTTCTAACAGCAGAAATGGATGAACATATCAAGGGATGAGACAAATTTATGAAAAAAACAAATTAATATAAAGAGTTGTCCAACAGCCTGGTTAATGTTTAGTTTTATTCATAGTTAGTGATCTTATAACTTCCATGCTGGACCAAAAGGGGCTGAGTGCAGAACCCAAGTCAGGGCTCTTGGCTGCTACAGCCCAGAAACAAGGCAGACATGGAATGAAAGTCATGGGATCAAGGTCTGAGCCCCTTTCCCACTGGATTGGCATCTATTTTTCCAGTGCTCCTTTAAAAAAAATTATAGCAAAGAGAAGCAGTGTAAAGCTGTTTTTATTAACAGTAAGCTTAGCATTCAAGTATCATTTCAATGGAACAGTAAAGAGTGAGCAAACAAGAGGAAAGATGGTGGAAAAAGCAAAACTGCTTGGAAGAATGGAACTCAAAAACCAAGAGAGATCCGGTAGAACATGGCACCTTTGTAAGCTGACACAGATCTATTCCAGCAGTAATTATAGCCTTTGATAATCACTGCAGAGGGACCTGGCTAATCAGTGTTGTTAGGAAAAACAACAGACTCTGGCTTCTATTATACTTTTAAGAGTCTGCTAACTCACATGCTAGAGGAGGATCAACTCTAAAAATGGAAACTCCTTCTCCCTTTTTTGCTACTGCTAGCACTCAAAACATGGCATGGGCACGAGCTTAACTTCCAACACTTCAAGGTTTTCCAAGAATGACCACTTTAAATTATTTCAAAGTCATTTTCATGGAGACAATTTTGTGAGCTGCATTAAAGTTGCTGTGTTGAAGTCATATCTAGATTCAGAATAGCTCCAAAACCCAACTCCAGCTGACTTCTAAGTTAGTTTGGAACAGAAAACAATGAATTATGCAATCTCTCAGTACTGATGTATCAAGGAAGATTGGGAAGTAATTGCTTCAACACATCCAAGAGAAAAACAGTTCATTAAACATTCTCTACAGTGCATGCATGTCTGAAAAAGGAGGAAAAATGAGCCCCAAGACCATTTCTAAAAGACAATCTTTTGCTGCTGTCATTGAAAGAAACATAATATCCAAATCATGAAGGATGGAAGTGTGAATGCAGTTCTTGTTGCAGAGAAAACCTCAATAGAGCTGGCTCTTTGTCCTATTCAAGAGCAATACTGAAGATAACAAGACTTTGATTTTAAGAGCCAAAATAACATAAACCCCTTCTGTGCATCCAGAAATAAAGCAAAGCCAAAGAAAACAATTTTTTCCTTTGCTGAAGCTCAGAAAGCTAACAAGGGGCAACACTGATAAAACAGCAAGTACTTGATGTGACACTCACCACTAACACAATCCCCTTGCCAAGGAAGGCCCCAGCAGTGAAAACCTGTGGGATCCTGACACCTCAGTCTCATGGATTTGTTCATGTAGATATACAAACTCCTCCTGAGAGTTCACATAGGTGAAATAAAAGTGTTGAAAACAGGTATTTTTTTTTATTTAGAATATAAATTGTGTCAGGTAGAACTTTGTCAAAACACAGAATTATCAAATCCACAAAAAAGTATAACATTTTACTGAACAATCAACTTTGGTGATCCACTTAGATCTACTAACATTAACATTGCATAGCAGACATAAGTCATAGCATCTAACAGTGAATTTGGGTCTGAACTGATACATCCTGAAAGCACCAATAGGCAGCAATTTGGGTAAATGAGCTTGTTCCTTACTATTAATTCTTTGAGAAACAAAGCTTGTTAGCAAATAAATACAGATCACATTCTGTTATTATAAACACCACCTAATATAGAACTCCAACTTAGCCATAAAGAGAGTAAGAAGTGCCTTGTCAAAAGGGACAAACCCTTTCCTGAAGGTTTGTGATACAAGGAAGTATAAATCAGACCTAGTTGTGTATTGCCTACATATAATTACACATCCTTGATCCTTGGAAGAAGAAACAACACTGAATAAAACTCAACCCATATAAAACTGTTTTATCTGTAGCAGTCCACGAATGCTTCTTGGTGAACTTTAATCAGGGAGTCATCCAAGGGATTCCTACAAATGGTCTTTCCCATCAGGGTAGCTTAGTTTTCTGTATACCCTAAGGAAAAAAAGCCCCAAACACCTGTTTAGATGATGAAGAAGTAAATGACACAAAAATACTATTATTTGCTGACACTCCAAAGAATAGAATGCAATTGAAACAAATTGTCAAAGCAAGGTATCTGCACATCTTGGCTGTGAACAGCAGCAGAGCTCATTGTCTGCCTTCCCAGGTGCTTTCAGATGGAGGGGAAGCTTCTCATACAATGTCATTTTAGTGTCTCAGTAGTGCTCCTACATCAATCTGTGTCTATCTATCAAACTTTGAGATGCACTCTTTGAATTGATACACAAATAGTTAAAAGTTAAACACACAAGTGAGAACACCATTATTTCCTTGCATATTACTTAAGAACTTGCACCAATTTTCTCTCCTGTATTTTGAACTGATTTGGTTGACATCTGACAATTAAGTATAGCAGTAAAGCTGTAGGACAGCAAGCACACAGAGCTGAAGAAAAGTTCATTAGTTATGAACATTTCATTTTCAGAAATCTCTTTCATCATCATCTTCTAGATAAAGGCAATCTGGTTCAGATAGAAAGACAATATTCCTTTTCACAACCATTCATTACAACATACAGCATTCTGCCATATGGCTTAGGCATAAAAATTCTGAGGGGTCTGAAGCCATTAAAGAGCTTCACTGCTGGGAACCACAGAAAGCTAAAAATATCACACCACAGGCCTAAGGAAGCTTTCCAGCTGATAGTCCATTTGGGCTACAAATCAGCAAATATGTCTCTGTGTAATTAAAGAACAAACAAATAGATTTTATTTCATATGACTTGGAAGAAAACTCTGAAATCTTCATTTCTCTGCTTAGTTGCATTAAAGAAAGAAAAACCTTCTCCTTTAGAATAATAACTAATCTTACAGGAATGGCTGCTTTGTATGGGGAGCCAGGATAGTGAGGAAAAACAAAAGGTAATCCAAGAACTGAGCACAACTTTGCTCAGCTAAGTGGGCATACTCAACCTCATAGAAATGCCTTAGCATACTCATCAGCTTGTCTCCAATCCTCCATTATACCAAAAATAATCCAAATATAACCTTTATCAATATTGTATGTATTTGTAATACAAACCTCTAAATTCCAATTCTCTCTTTGCTAAAACTGAAACTTTTTTCTTTACATCATTAAGCCTCTTTTCTGGTTAAATTCTCCACACAAGTAGTTTCAAAATGCTTTCAGCCTTCTTTTGAAGTTCTAATTCAAACATTGTCAGAAAATGTTGATATCAGCTAATACTCTGAAGCATAGTGGAAGTATTTCTTGACTGAGTTTGGGAAGCCTTGTGGTGACAAACTAGACTTTATGGCAAAAAAGTGTGTCCAAAATGTTTTGGTAAATAAAATTAGGAATTGTTTGGAGAGGTTTTAATGCTTTTTAAATCCCGTTGAGTATTAAATGTTTGTAATTAAAAATCCAACGCATCTGAAACTTGATAATCCGTAAAAGTTACATTTTTCCTAAGAAAAACAGACATAGTGGGCCAGTATTCAGGGAACTGGAGTGTCTTGCTTCCAGAGCTCTAAATACCCTGCCAGTAGCCATAACAGCAGCAGGACAGGATCTCTGATATCTTCCAGCAGAGACACTGCTTGTTTACACAGAGTCAAAATGCAGGTAATGAGGCCCAACTGCACAGAGGCCAACTTTGGAAAATCCTTTTAAATGACCACAGTCTAGTGCACTCTCCACACTCTGCTGATCTGAGAGGACTTGTCAGCTCAAACACAGCCACAGCCAAAACAATTCTACAGCATATATAAAATAACAAATGCCTCGTTATAATGAGCACCAAATTAGGACTACAGCAGCTCTTCAGTTAGGTCATCTTACTGTCCTCTGCTCAGCAGCTCTCCTTGCTGGACTCTGGCTAGCTGTGAGCACAGACACTTGTCCCTAAGTGTTTGAGCCTGCAGCTGTGATTAGCTTGGGCTCTCCAATCCTCATTTTCATTCTACAAGCACGCATGCCACCTCCATGTCTTTAATACATGGAGGTGAGGAGCAGGAATTCATTTTGAAATCTCTTTTTTCAAGAGGCTGTTATTACCTTTTGTGACACTTCCTCACATCTCTGGGAGAGCTGCAATTCTCCATTGCCCCAGGCCAACCAGACGGGGCACCTGCAGTCCCAGATTCTGGAGATGAGAAACAGTAGTATGGAAAAGGGCAAGAATAATGTTGAGTAGCGTGAACATTACAGGATGTTAAAGTATTAGCCTCTTTAAACACTGGATATACTTCTTTAAGAAAATTTCTTTAAGAAAATAGTCTCATGCAAATTATTGAAGTGTCTGAAACTAACCTTGCAGGGAAGTGCCAGGAATACCAAGAAAACCTTTATCTGAAGAATCATTAAATCCAGAGTCCTGAAAATAAAGCATGGATACATAACATTGATGAAAAAAAACATACTATTTCACAGCTTGCCTCAGAAGAAGTAACTGTGACCCTGAAAATAAGAGTCTGATTTAAATCAACAAGTCTAATGATTCCAGTGAAACTCAGTAAAACTTGTTTGCTTCACCCTGCCCACCAATGAAATTAATGCCATCATTTCAGAAGGATAACACCATAACTGAGTCACTATTTGAGACCATTCTAACCAGGGACCTTGTCTATTAAGGTGGAATCAAAGCGTTCATTTAGAACCATTTCAAAGTTAATAAATATAGAGAGCTCCTCACATGATCCAGGAGACCTGATACAACTTGTATTTTATCAAATAAATATCCCCAAGCCTCCAGAGCTGTAAAACCTCCCAAATGACCAAATAGCACCAGAAGCATGCTAGCACTAGTTCAAACAGCTCTAATCCGTTTTTAAGCCCTTCTCCAAATATCTAAAAGTGCACCATTTCCTTTCACAAGGTCCTTAAATACCTGATGACAGCTGTGATCTGCAAAACACCTGGGGTTGCTGCAGTTGTACGTGCTCAAAAAACCCATGCCAGCTGTCTGAAGATTAGGCTTTGTTCTGTGGGAAAACTCTTGACATCCCCTTGAAGAAAAATAATGTTCTGGTATAGGTTTCACTCGCTTTGTTGGTGAACAAGGAAGATAGTTTTGAACATCTCCTGCTCTTTCAATTTTTGAAATTGCAGAATAAGTTGGAACAGGAGAGTTAACAAGAGCATTTACACTTTCAGGCATCTGTATATCTTCATATTGCCTTAAATTTAAAGCTCTCTGAAACCCAGGAAATTTTGGAACAGACTCCCTACACAGTTGCTCATAGGTCCTGTCAAATTCTGTATCACACTGTTTAGTGGACCTCACAGAATCACTTAAATTAGTCTTCTCTAATCTTCCTTTCTCTTCAAGGGTCTGTGAGTTTAAAAGAGGGCTTGTCAATGTTAAAGACTTTTGGTATTCTTCAGAACACACTTTGTAGTAGAGTTCCTCAAATGCATCTTCACATTTCTGGGGCATCTTTGAAGGAGTCAGCTTCGTAAACCACGAGGGAAATGAGCAGTTGTGCTGGAAAGAAGTTTGTCTTTCAGAAATTATTTTTTCAGGATGTATGAGCCCAGTATTTGATGATCTTGCAGGAGAATAGTTTGTGACAGGTATAGAATTGGTACTATTTCTATGGGAACTGCAAGCAGATGAACACAATTCTGAGGTGCCAACACAAGCAAGGCCAGTTTTCTGAGTCTTATTCTCTTTTACAAGGTGAAGCCCTCTTGAATCTGAACTGGCAGGTGATGTTATAAAACTGTCTTCTGAGAAATGTTTGTCAGCCATTTTTTCACTCTCTGTGAATTCTGAATTCTTTGGTGAGGCAGTAGTCAGTAATTCATCTTCAGCTATAAATGTCTCTCCCATTCTCGCCATAACATCAGGAAAAGCAGTGTGTTTGGAGACTGTTTGGCCCTTTCCAGATGCCAAATGTTGTCCTAAACTTGGATCACAGTAGTTCATTTTGATTCCATTTGTATCAGTAGAAGTACAAGGCGCCAGACCGGATGAATTATCAATGAGGCAATTGTCATAACAAAATTCTCTGCTCTCATTTCCAAAAGTTGGATTCTGCTTATCTTCACTTCTGCAGCTACATATGCTGTGAAATGCTTTCTTTAGTTTACAGGCTCCTAACCCTCTTACATTGTCTACAGAGACACTGAGCTTTGGTCGTCTAGACTTTCGTCTCTTGGACTTTACGTGTCCAAACATATATTTTAACAGCTTTTTCTGAGACTGCTTGGCCATAAGCCTTGTAAATGTCTCCAGCATTGCTGGATACAAGCCTGCAAGAGCTGTATTGCTCCAGGAGCATTCCTCTTCTGCAGACAGGTCATCTCCATGGATACAATCACACAAAATTGTGCTGAGTTGTGGACAAGGTCGATGCGTGGGTGTGGTTATTGCACCTGATGAAATGGGAACATCAGAATGTTTGAACTGTAGATATTTGGATGAAGAAGATTCATTTGACAACTCTAATTTCTTTCTGCAAACAGCAGCTTGATTGTCTATTAAAAACAAAAAACCCAAACCAAAAGCCCCAACAACTGAGTCATAAAACAAAAACAGAAGACAGAAAAAAATCCAAACCTTTAAATGCACTTCCAGTAATATATTGTATGACTTAAAAACAATTGCATGCAATACAGATAGTCTTACTGTAACAGCATACTTCATTAAGCTTTAGTGCCAGGCTAAATGGATGATTAACAGCAATCAATTGGGGAAAAAATTAATATACTTCCTAACCATATGGAATTCACAGACTATAGAGGAAAGACATTATATATATTGAAAAAAATACACAATTTGAAGTGGCATAATATACAGATATTCATTGCAGAGGAAGACTTCTTTGCCCCATGGGACTTTTGGCCAGAAGTAACAGCCTTGTCCAAAATGTTTTGTTACTTTTTTCCTGTATTCCTTCAAAGCTTTGTACTCAGCTTTTGCTTTCATAAACCATGATGAAAAGAATGCTTTGTGTAGCTGTTCAGGTTAAAATATTTACACCAAAACTCTTAGGTCTGCATCAAGTCTGGAAAGCTCCTGAGGAAAGTTTGCCAGTAAAGCACCACTTTGACTACCAGTTACCACCAGCAGGCTCAAAGCCACTGTATTACATTCCTTGAATTTAAAATAAGCAGAACTAAAAAACATTGCTCTCAGTGAGCTAAATGCTGCTGAATTCTGAAACAATGCATATTTTTTCCTGAGGCTACGTCAGAAAAGCTGGATGTACACAAGTTATTTATTTTCTGTTTTTCAAATACATTTTGCCATAAGAGAAATCATGTCTAACTGCCCTTTAAAATCCAGCCTATTGAACTTTTCAGGTGATAAATAATGCCTTTGTGTTTACAAGAAATTAAATATTGTTTCTAATAAATGTTAATAAAACCACATTTTGTAACTAATATATTTGACCAACAGACAAAAGACTTAATTGTACCAATTGGTTCTTGCACTGGTGAAGTTAAATGATGACTTTTTGAGAAACCTGGAGATTTTATCTGAAAAACAAAAAAGGAAAGAAAACAACCTCATATTGTGAGCTTTTTGATGAACATAAAAATTAAAGATGACATCAAAACCATACTTGTGACTCCCCCTCCTCTTGCTATTCTACGTCATGGACAGTTTTGGTCTTTAGGGGCTCAGTCAAGTTCAGACAAAGTGGAAAACATCCAGTCTAAGACTTCAGTAAGAAGTTTTAGGAGTTTAATCTTGGAAAGCTATTCATCCTTTTTTTCAACTTATACATTATCTACCATGTATTAATCTCTTTTCCAAATATAAGAATTTAAACATGGATATACACACACACACCCACACCCCTGGATAATCTAGACAACTCTGGAAGGTCTAGCAGAAAACAGAAGCTGTACCATGTATCATAACATTTTGCCTCTGATCTCCTTCATCCCCCAAATCAAAACAAAGCTAATTCTCTTTTTTCTTTACAAGGCTCAGATTTAGACTTGTTGGAAAACTTATAGATCAAAGATCAACTTGCACATCAGGATTCAAAGAACAAAGTGTAAAAGTAAAACAAAAAGGTGAAAATAAATTTGTAAATAATTTTATCTGTTTCTTACACATCATTGCTGACTAAAGCCCAAGATAATGTAATATTTTACACAGACATCAAGCAGAAGAACAATGGGAGAATCACGGAGAAGTTGTGTTAGAATTCATCATGGTACCCAGTTAAAGAGTTCTTATTTTATTCTAACCAGCTAAAAACTTGGAATTGAAGATATCTGTACATATGTTACCATCATCCATTTGGGAATGTTTCTCTCATCACCTTGTACTATCAGATCGACTCGAACTCTTTCCATCTTTTGGACTTGTCCATCATTTACATTCAGATTCTTAGAGGAAAATAAAATTATTAAAAGACATAGAAATTATTGGCACACACCTCAAACTTATTCAGGTTTATTGCAAACTAGTATTTTTCAGATGAAGATATGCAACCAGCATAAATTTGTTTTTAATGTATACATTTTATGCAAAAAAAATCCCCCCCAAAAAGCCACAAATCCCAAGAAGGAACTATATGTGAAGATATATAAAAAGGAATAATTAACTAGCTTGTTCAGGGAAAAGCACACATTGCCTTGAAGATTCCCTGATAAAAACAAACAAACAAAACACCCAAATAAAGAGAATAAAAGGAAAATGGTTACAAAGCTCTGACAATTACAGCTGCCAATCTTTATGTGTATTCTTAACGCCCTGTGAGAACTCATATAGGTCTACTCTGCAATGCTCCTCTGGGTAAAATCTGAGAGAATTTGGTAAGAAATGGCAATTCATTCCTTAAACCTTCATTAGTCACCTCCTGAAGCAGATTGCATCAGCTGTTGTCAGAGAGAGGACACCAGCACTACGCTGAACAACCAAGGACAGTAAATCACGTTTTTGGTAATGGGATCTGAGCAAGCAGAACTCAGGATTAAAATGGCTGCACACACAAAGGGGGGGGTTATATTTTCCTTCAACAGTGGAAATACTCGGGGTAGTCATGACAAACAGTCCAGTGTGGGAAGCAAGTGCAGAGGATTCCAGTCTGCTTTTGTTACAGCAGCCATTATTTTGCATTTCCCTTTTGCTTTAAATCATGTTACCTATTTACACTAGACTCTCAGCTGAACAAACATGTTTTTCATACGTATTTTCACTTTGTGAGCCATCTGGTTGCTCTTTTTCCTTACCTAGAAAAGCTTTTCTCAGGGGTGCCTGTTGATGCAGTACATTGTAGGGCTTTCTCTGGACCACTGGTATTCCCAAGACAATCTCATCACTTTGCATTGGTCTTTGGGACATTATTTATTGATCCCCTCACTTGCTCTACTTGCTAAAATTGTGCATTAAGATGCAGACTATACCAAGTCTTCTGCTGACTGTATCAACTCATCAGGCACATGGAAACTATTTAAATAGTTATTAGTTTCTACTGAACACAAAATCATTACATTATATTACACACATGACATTTTTACCTGGAGGTGAAAGTCTTCAAATTTTCTTCTTACTGAAACTATATCATTTTCTTCACCTGCAATTTGGAGGTAAATATTAAATAAAATATAGTTGAATTCAAAACAACAGCAACAAAAAGTTTTTAAACACACTGTGTAATTTATTGACTACAGTTTTCATTCTAGAAGATGATGTTCTGCACTATAAATTTTAGCTATATTACCTTTCTTTGTCAATTCCTATTGAAAAGCATGGTTTGTGGGTTCATAAATTACTTAAGTGGAACAAAGAAGGGTGAAGATAACTTATTTGCAATAACTTCTTCAAGATCTGTTATAAACATTTCAGAGAGTAAAATATTTTCAAAGCTCTTTCTTTTCTTGCTCTCTAAGATTCATATTCATTGATGCAAACTTCCCACTTCCTTCCTAAATAGCCCAACAAAGATAGAAAGGACTTTCTATCACACTTCCTCTTAGTACCTTCCTATTGTCAAGGCCACCTTAGAACTCACAAAGTAAGAAATAAGGCACGCTAGAGATCATGAAAAAACAAGTCCAAATCTGTTAACTCAGTTTTTAGGTATTCTATGGGTATTTCTGTGAATGAAAGGCAACAAAATCTTTTCTTGACAGATGTAGCCAGACCCTCCAATTCATCATTAGCTAAAGTCAGTCATCCCTGATCATAAAATATGTGACTGCACTGTAAGCCCTGACTTCTGAATTTCCCTGAACTCAGCACAGGGAAGGAAAAAGGAGAGGATGAGAACCCTGAGAACCAGGAGTGACAAAAAGCTTGGTTATGATCCCTACCAGATCACTGCCTCATCATCCTATTCTTAAATTGCTATTACTCTTCCTGCCATCCAGTCTTCTTCCTCCAGTAGAATTAGGCACAAACCTGTCAGATTGCTTCCTAAATGTTTATCAAGATGAACAGGCTAGACTGTTACAAAAATGAGAGGTTTTTGAGATAAAGGGAACAACTCCTGTGGCCAGGAATGGTCAACTCCATCATGCCAATTATAAATTATTATATAAAAGAGCTTTTATCATAGAATGAATTCATTTGTGTACAAGTTGAATAGTCTTCCTGGTGTGAAGCCTCAAAAAACCTAATTTTAGTAGATCTTGGATGTACTGGCCATCATACTTTCAACCCACTGGGACTTCAATTATTGGGCAGAGGGCCATGGCACAGAATGGAACAAAAAGCATTTTCTCTGGGGAATCTGAAAGTCTTTTTAAAAGCCAAAAGGGAAATTCAGTAACATCTTTGCACCTCAAAGACAGAAGAGAGAGGAAGAAAAGAAAACTTTCACCTTTCTCTCTCAAAAATTTGACCTATAATACAGAAAGCTATTTCACTGGAAATGCACCCAAACACTATTATCACCTAAGTTAAAACTTATTTATCCCTTTCTCCACATCAATTCATTTTCCTGTGACAGGATCCTGCTACATACAAGGAATTGTTCAGATCTACTCTGCCAGGCTACTTCCTGTGAGAACAAAGAGTGTAACCCTAATAACTTTCCCTATTAAGGACAGACTAATACTTGCAGGTCCAGGTTAGAACCCTCACAGTTTACTTTTACCTGCTGTAGACAGGCTTTGCACACTTTCAACACAAAAACAGAAACACTGCCCTCACTGAGCAGTGCAAAGTATTCTGTATGAATACTAAAAATGGAGAACACCTGCCAAAACTAAAGTTTTAGCTAAAACAGCTAAAGGTAGAATTTTTTCTTAACTTACTATGCCCTATTGATAACCTTTCATATATTAAAGAAATACCAAAACTGAACCAACAAAAAAAAGCCCTGGAAAAAAAAAAAAAAACAAAACAACCAAAAGCCAAAAAAAACCCAAATCCCAAACATCAGGGTGAATTCAATTTTTTAGGTGATGTAGCCAATCCCATATCTCTAAGAATCTAATTTCTTCATCTTACAGTATTTGGAGACAGCTGGGACTCTCAGAGATTGCTCTGAATCCTCTCCAGTCTCTTCACAGACCATTCATAAGAGAAGGACACGCGGATAATCATATTATTGTTTGCTGCTAGGAAGAAACCAGAGCCTGAAGCACTTCATTTATCCCACAAATGCAAAAGACAAAGGACACTTATGGAAGCCAAGCTACAGCTACCTCTGAAATTTGTTTCCTGTGTCATTGAGCAGGTTGAAAAAAAAGTAGTGCTCTCTAAATTGACAGAAATTATTTTATCATTCAAAGAGTTATTTGAAATTATCCTCTCAAATGATAGTAGGAAACATTTCCCTCATCTTCTGCCTCAGAGGCAGCTATGGAGATGAACAACCTAACTTAATACCAGAATACTTAAACCCCAGCTAAATGTATTTTACCACAACTGCTCTTTCAGCCATTAACTGCTGGCTACCACCTAGAAATAGTTCCATTTATGAAAGATTAAGTTTTTATTTGCTCAAGAACCAAAAAATGTCAAGTAGTACCAGTTTTATATATTAAAAAATAAACAGTCAAAGGCTGCTGCCACTAATTAATATATTAATATAATATATTGATTATGTTAATATAATCAACTAATTATTTGGGAATAGAAGGTCAAAACCTCCCCAGAAAACTTTGCAGACTGGCAACAAGACTGATGCCAAAATCTTTACAAACACTTCTGAAGAACTGCTGCAGCTGACTGGAAACCTCTTTTTACTGCTCCCCTAACATTTAATGCATCTGTTTTAACTGCTCATAAAATACTGACACTGAGGCCAAGGTTTTTATTTAACTGCTCCTTTCTTAATAAAGGAAGTTGAACCTATTCCACATCAACTTTCCAAGGTATCAGGGAATCAGGACTGACATTTCAAAGAGGAATATGAATACTGATTTCATAGAACTACCAGTACCTCAGGCTCCTGCCTATTCTATTCCTAGTCTCTGCTTTCTGAAAGGATACCAGACATGGATAAAAACAAATTCTACTATATTAGAAAGTGATGAAAAAGTTATTTGCAATTTTCTCAAAAAGTTGAAAGAAGGGTGGCCAAGTAGTAAATTAAAAAACTCACCTCTATCAGATGCAGCCACACCAGAGTTCTCAGAAGAGTCCTTAAAAGCACATACAAGGAATTTTAATACCTCGTAGATTAAGCTATATTAATTAGTCAGCAGAATTTTCTGCTTTCACTACAATTTTTTTCTTGGGGTGAGTGGTGGTGAAACAAGCAGTTGCATTCTACAAATTCTGTCCCAATCACACCATCTTTAGTCACAAGTCTATACACAAACTTACTTTGAGTCAAATGAAGCTCTTCTAGATGACAGAGATTTTACAAATAATAATATAAAAAGTTAGACCCACATATTGACCAACTCAAAAGGCACTTGATGGTTAAACTGCTCTCACTGCCCCTTCAAATAAACTCCCATGACTGATATCAAGGTACAGGACCACCTGCTCATAACTCATTTCTTAGCTTTTGATAGATAAATCTATTTTCCCAAAGAGGCTGTCATAGAATGGTTTGGCTTGGAAGGGACCCTAAACATCATCTGGTACCAACCCCTCTGTGATGGCCAGGAGACCTTCTTAGAGATTGCTCAAAGCCTCATCCAGCCTGGCCTGGAAAACTCATAAAAGCATATGCAATGTGGTGCCCATACCTGAGCTACTGCTGAGGGTTCATCTTCAAAATCACTGCTCTGTTGCTTTGATATTTCTTAGAATGAATGGGAGGGAAAAAAAAAAGTTCTATTACTTTCATAATCTTTAGCCTCTCTTGTTCTTTTTTAAAAAAAATGCTTTCATTTTTCTCTGTATTTACATCCTATCAGTGGTTTCAGTAATTGGTTTCTTTTTCTGACTCACTCCAGCCAGTCACACTTCTATGAAACACAAACCAAAATACTCCAGCACACATTTTATCACCGATGAACAGTGCAGAAAACCTGGTTTGGGTGCTTTACATTCAAGGCACCTCTGCAAATCTTCTAGCACAGGGCACGCTGCTTTTACAGCTCAGTGGGATGTCCTTGGCTGGTTCAACCAGCTTTCAAAATTGTCTCTTCCTGCATTGGATTATTCCCAAAAAAGTCTGTTACTTTCAACTGCTTTGCATGAAATCACACAAATTTTACTTTAACTTTTAGCCCAAATTTGTCAGACATCTTTCTCAGTGGTCAACTCTACTTGGTATCATCTGAGAGTTAATTAAAGGTATACGCTGTTTTACTATTTAATTAAATAAAGCATCAACCAATAATGTGCACAGGACAGATCCTGGAAAAAAATCCCCCATATTTTTCGCAAGGTTGGACACAGACCATTGATAATTATTCTAAGCACAGTTTTCCAACCAGTGGGCTACAAAACCACTCTCTCATATAAAATTCATGAAGTGTATTCTATAATTAGAAGGCTCTGGCTAGCATCAATATTTTGCAAAATACTACAGTAATACTTTCCTTAGAATATATTTTTTTAGAAGTTGCATGGTGCATTTCCAAACATATCTGGATTGGGGACACAGGAAATTAGAATAACACAGTAGTGTTCACCTGAAATCCCTCACTGAACAAGGCCTATGAAACACTACAGAGGATGTTTTGTTTTGAAAGAATTTCTCAAGGAAAGAAAGCATTTTAAGTGGCTGATATGACAGAAATATTACTTCTCTTGGAGGCTGAAATTTAACATACCTGGACCTCCCTTATTGAGGGCTGCCACATATAAAAAAATCCCACCACTCAAAGGATTGCCATTTTAATCAGTAAAACTCGATGAGGGTGCTGGACATTCTATTCAAATAGTATAACTCCAGTCTAGCAAAATTCAGAACTGTGAGCTAGAAAAAACAACCCAAGTTATGTTCCAAGGGGAGGGATTCATTGATAGATATTTGGTTTAATGTTTGCACTTAATAGCACAAAACTTGATGTATCTTGATTGAAAACACTTAGGCCCACTTAAGAGTAAATGATTAAGTAAAATTTGTACACTAGGTTTCATAAATCCATAGTCAGAAGTAATTTTTTTGGTTGCATGGGGGGTTTTTGTGGTTGGGTTGTTTTTTTTTTTTAAAGGCTAACAGCAACCACAACCAGACAGTTCAAGTGTTTACTCATGAGCCTTTGTGCTTCAAATAAAAAAATCAGAGCAAGATATGGTTTAAGCTGGGTAAAATCTATGAGATTCTATTTTGTATGGTATATGTCAATACACATGGATAAACACAAATCTATGCAGGATTGTTTTCTTATAAGAAAAGTTGTTCACCCAACTTTAATATTTAGTTAAATATTTCTTCCCTAGAATAACAAAATAAATACTATAAGCTTTTCTGAAGTTGTATTAGAAGACAGAAAAACGCATATTACCCATTTTTCTGCTCCTCTATGTCATCTGTAAGGCAGCACACTAAATTCAAGATTAATTAGATCAAGACTTCATAGCATTAAAGAACTCCAAGTAAACTCTTTTTTTTTTTTAAGAGCTTCTAAGACATTCAGATCCTGAGCTGGATTAGCAAAATATTTCTCTTAAAAGACCTCAAATACCATATCTTCAAAAAAACTTACTTTCTTTCTAGCTTTTACCACAGACTAGAGCCAAATTTTTTGTACTACTTGGCCCCATCAGCTGAATAGAGCAATTAGAGGTAAAGGTCTGGACCATCTGAAACTCATTTCTCAGCCCTGCATTTAAATTTCTTAGGCTGATTCAAAGCCCATACTTGACCACAGTACAAATCTTTTGGTGTTGCAGAGGAAGAGAGGTGCTAGGCAGTGTTTTGGCCTCTGGTGTTCCAAACCAAAGTTTCTCATATGAATGTTACAAAATAACACCAAAAAAAGCCCACTCCAAAGCCTTGAGAGAATAGAGCCCAATACACCTTCACTGCACTACACTGGAAAATTCCCCCCCCCATCATTTATCCCAGTAGAAATATATATTTTATTGGAATATACAGCTCCTGTTCAGAAAAATGTTCAGATGTCACACCCCCCCCAAGCAGCATCATATTTACACTTTGGTGTGCAGACTTTTTTTGATTTCTAATGAAGTAACTGTATGCTGCTTTTTCCTAGAGGCAGCCTGATTCACTGAGTATACTGAAAAATCTGCTGAATTTTGATAGCTCATTATGCAACTTCATGAGGCTCTTTTAGTGCATATTTTTTAATATGCCTATTTATCCAGTAATTTTCAAAAAGCCAAAAACATTCCCATTTCTCCAGTACATGCACATAAGTGAGAGTTTGACTTCTTAAGATTCAATGATTATCTGACAAAAACAAAAGACTTTTTGATTAATTGATAAAGGGAACTTATTTTAATTAACTTGCTAGGATAGCACTATCAATTATAATGTATTTTTAATCTCAAACATATTAAATTATATTCCTGAATCCTTATGAACATAAGTATTGCTGATTTAGTAGATGGTTCCTCACACAAAACCCAGTGAGCATCCTAAAGCATGAACCTGAGTATCTTCTAATAACTCAATATTCTTTGGACAAGATAATTTATAGCAGAGCTTTTTTTAAACACTTCACCTCTATTCCTTCAACTTCGTCTATTAGGCTGAAATAAAAAAAAATAAAGGTCAGAATAATCTTAGAATAGCAAAATTATTTTAATCATTACCTTTATTTACTTTGGTATAGCCAACAACTACAGAGCAATTTAATTTCCTCAGGCTTCCCATGGCCTGAACAGAAAAGCCACAAATATCCAGCAAAACTTACCTGATCATTGACTTTTTCCTCATACTCTTGATGCTAAAATCACTCCAAGAACTTACCTTGGCCCACATAGGAGGCTAAGACAAAGGAATGCCCTTTCAGTTCTTAATGGATTTAATTGGGAAACGTGCAAAGCAATGCTTAGTAGACTGTGCACAAGGTATTCCTGGGAGTGGAAAGGGAATCCTCAATTAAGCCTCTTTTTGGTCTCCATTAAATCCACTCTTGTTCCCTCAGACTCACTTTCATTCCTCATCCCCTCCCTCTGTGGGGGTCAGAACAGCTTCTGTGCTCACTGCCAAGGCATTCTGTGCAGGCAATGGCTGTGCCTGACACACTGAGGGGGGAGATTGCAAAGATTCTTTCATTACTTTGGCTCTGGTTTACAGGGGAGGGGAAAAAAACCCTAAAGAGGAAACCAGGAAGCCCTGTGGAGTTGAAGAGCTGATTACCTGAATCAAGAGAAATTGATTCAACGCATCAACTTCACTGAAAACATTCTGATGAGTTCCAGAAATGCACATTCCCAACCGACAGCAATTTAAAAAAACCCAAAACTCTCTCCTGGTTTACAAGTGGTGCTAACCATAGATAAATGGTCATCTATTGTAGGCTATTGCATCTGAAAATCTTAAACTAACCCAAAGCACTATTTTAAAGCAGATGTTGACCTCATTAATGCCTCTGAAAATACCATATGGCACAGCAAGATTAGAATATAATCCTTTCTACCTATACATATAGAAAGAAGTATTTATGCTACATTTTAACTGCATAATATGACTGTATTATCAAATACCTTAGATATTTTCTTCTTGCATTTTTTAACATCCTTCCTTGACACTTGTCCCTGTCGTTTTGGTCCTGGAAATCACAAAAAGTAACAATATTAACACAGGTTTTCTTATAACACCATCTATACGGAATATCACTCTAAAAAACAAATATTTAGGAAGAATATATCACAGCATAACAAAGCATTTCCAAATCTGAGCAGTCTCAACCACAATTGCTGAAATAAAAATTTAGAGGAAAACAAACCCTGAGAATATGGTAACTCAATTGAGAAGTCAGGCAAGGCAAAAAAAAAAAAAAATAATCCCATGCTGAGTCTAACAAGACTGCGCTAAAATCCAAAGAGCATTACAATCCCATGTGCTACCAAGAGGGGAAAAGAGGCAAATACCTTTAGTTTTCAGATTTTATTTAATGAATGCAGACTACGCAGTATCTGAGGTTAGTTAAAGCCTTAATGAAGGCTCTACAGATCTGAGATCCATATTCATTCCAGATTGAATAGAAGTTACTAAACCAAAAGCATAACCAAACCTTAACAAATCAAAAGCTGTTTATTACAGTACTGTATGAATATTTCCTCCCTCTCCCAATGCAAAATGTATATAAAATGTAAGCCTGCCAGTCTGTAAAATCTTTTGGTGCACAGCTGGCAATTCTCTTGCATGTGTAAGTTATAAGAACTGATATGGTAATTTATGTATCATAATCCTCACTCCAGCGAAAATAAAACCTGCCAGAACATTTCATTTCCCAGAAAAGCAACCAAAATACTAAGTCACAAGTCCCACTAAAACCCTGAGCAATACATTTTTAAACAGTAGTTTTTTTCCTCACTAAGCTTTCCATAAGCATTATTGCTCTGTAATGAATCAACCATTACAATGCAAGACTGGCTAAATATTGTCACAGGCCCACATGGTGTAGATTTATGCAATCCACATGGCAACAGTCAATGAAAAGTTAAAGAGACTGTCTCCCTACTCCACCCTGATATTTGGCCCAGCAGAAATTTGTCAGAGCAGTACTCAGAATACCAAGAGGAGATGAAATTACAAGACCCATTCAGGCATGTCAGCTTCTCCTAAAATCTCCATTCCTTTGCTTCCTTCCAGTCTTCTCCATTTTGATTCATCTTACAAGTCACCCAAGCATTACCCACTTTTATCCTGAACTTTGCTAGTAACTGTTGTCTAAAATGGAGCATGTGATAGACTAAACCTGCACACAGAAGTAAACTCTTGGTGTTGGACCGAAGTCTACATATAAAATGCCATACCAAAGTGAACCAAATTCAGTATCTGTTGTACTTGAATGTTCTATAGCTATTAACACTTGCATGCTTTACTAAGTCTAAACATACAGCATGTAATCATCACAGCTTTAAGAAGTTCTTACCGTCAGGTGTATCATAAGTGAGACTATCCATGGAAACAAGTAAGTCATCTTCAAAAGGATGATTATCCTAAATAAAAAGAAGCATTAAATATTAGAACAAACGATCAAAGCAATTATTTTAATGTGTATTTTACGTATTGTTTTTAGGATAATTTTTTTTTTTATCCAAAACATGAAATTACCAGTATGCTGTTTTGTTGGCTACAGCTAGAAGTCAGCCATCTGGAAATACTAACTCCTCGAGGAAACCCGTATGTCCCCTGAGCACGTCTGCAAGCCATTCAACCCCAAGGCGTAAGGCAGCCAGTGCCAAACCAGCGCCCCACAGAGTTCTCAAAAGCAGCTCTCTTACAGTTTCACCCGACCTTCCTCTGCAGTAACTAAAAGCAGCCCCCGCCAAAGACCAACAGCTCACGACATGTAAAAATACCCGGTGTGCCACTAGACGAGAAAAACCTTCGGGAGCCCGACTTAGCCCGGTGGCAGCACAAAACATCTCCTGCAGAGGAAAGCCCGCTTGCCGGGATAAACGCACGCGTCGGGGCCCGGAGCGGGACCGTTCCCACACCTTTAGCACAAAATGGCTCTCGGCAGAGGAGCAGTCACGGGGCGAGTCCCCACTTTCTGTACTCGCATTGAAAACCCCCGTCTAACGCGAGCGAATCGGCCTTAAGGACACCATCAAGTCGCTTATCCAACAGCGGCACTCCGTTTTGGGGCTGTATTCCAGGAGCTGCCTCATGCCGGCTCCCTCCTGCCAAGGCACAGGAGTGCGCGGCTCAGCACAGACGGCACCACCGCCTTCAGTCCCCGCTTCCCCGCCCGCCTCAGGACGGCGCCCGGAGACCGCGGCCACCCCAGCCCAAGAGCTCACCCGCTCCAGGATGCTGTTCATCAGGAGGCCAGGGAGGGGGCACTGCTCCGCCGCAGCCCCTCCTGCACGGCCGCATCCCGGTCCATGGTGCGGGGCCAGCGCGCCCCCCGCGCTCGCCACAGCGCGGCCGCCGTTCCCGCCTCGCGCCAATTCAAACCCCGCACCTCTGCCCCGCTGCCGGCCTTCGATTGGCTCGTGCTCAAATCAGTTCCGGAGCTGTAGCCAATCCAAGTACGCGGTGGGCGGACTTTACATTCTGATTGGCCGCTGGGGCTGCGGAGTGCCCGATCGCCCCGCCTCCAAGCCCGGGCTTTGGGCGCCAAACCCGGTGCGGCGCGAAGTCGCCGTTCTACCGGGCACCAGCGGCCGGCCGCGGGCTCCCGTTAAAAACCCAGAATCGCACTGAGGATCGCCTAACTTCTTGTTATTTTCTTGATATATACCTGGGAGTACATTTGCAGAAGCTCTCAGTGCTTTCTCTTTATATTTACTCTGATGGAAGCCGTGCTTTGGATATATCAAAGCTCATACAAACTTCCTAAGATTTAAAAATAGGGGGCAAAAAAGTGTAAGTACCCTGAATAAATTAGAATCTCTGTATCACAGACTGACAAAACTGATGGGCCCTCAGTTTGAAGCAAGTCCCTTTAATCCTTCCTTTCCCATAATAAAATGTACTACTAATTTTATTCCCGTAAATAGATGAAACACAATTTCTGTGATACTTTCAACATGGTAAAATATTGGGATAATATGGAATAGCTGTAGGGATTTTATTAGCAGACAAATAAATCTATACATATTCAGGGCAAGCTTTACATGATGTGCAGAGAATGAGACTTGGAGCCCCACATTTAAAGAAGGATAAAAGGAAATAAGAGGTGACTAACCATTCAATACTTCCAAATTTCAAAGTGCTAATCATATGGGAAAAAATGCATCATTAAGTTGCTTATAGGGAAAAAGGAAGCATCAGAATATCTGTTTTTTCACCAGAGGGTTTAGGGTCATCATGGCCTTTGTTGTGGTGTTCTGTGATCCCCTTGCAATGCTTTGATAACTGAAGATTGAAATACAGTGCACACAGCATGAGATTAATTACTTTCCTCTGACATTTCCTAGCTTAGGACTCATTCACTTTACAGCCTTAATGTCTTTTAATTCCTTAATATGTCATTTTATAATAGAAATATTAGAAGTAGTCCCTGACTTATTTTATATTTGAGGTAATCACCAACCCTGGAAAACAAGGGTACGATCCAGTTTTTTTCGGTTTTATCCAGAAGTTACTTTTGCCTGTTTTGAATTCATGGTACACCTCAGTAGAGTGACAGGAGCACTCAAGTGCAAAAAATCTCTTTTACCACCCATCGGAGAAAATGAGTGACATTCAGCTGTTGTGCTTGAAAACTGTCCTAAATCAGCAGCAACTGGTACATCTGATAATGCATAACCAAAAAATTTCAAACTGCATGACCTTAAGAACCACAAAGTCAAACAACAAAGATTAGCTAATGCTGAGGTGAATTTGTTGGGGAGGCTGAAATAGGGAAACCTTATAAATATGACTGCTTGGCAAAAGATTCTGAAAATATGAAACCTGTAAGCGAAATAGAAATGAAAGCTAGCTTTGAGATATAAGATACCAAGCTGTTAGTTACTGTACAACCAAAAAACAATGGGCTAGCCAGCTGAAGGAGAATCCCTCTTGATTGAACAATGTCTTTAGCAAAGAAGAGGATGCTTCAGCAAACAGAGAAGTCCAAGAGTCAGAGAAACCCTGCCAGTGTGGCAGGGAAGAAGAAAGTAGTTTTAGAAAGTAGTTTTTAGGAGTTAAAAAGTAACGCAATATGGTAATGTAGTAGTTTTGATAGGTTGTATGTAAATTCTATAAGGATTTCTGCCTTCTATTTATTGGATGTTGTACTATTACCATATTCAGTACAAGAAGAGATATAATATCAGGGAACCAGACTTATAGGTCTCTCGTAATCTCTCTCTCTTGCAATCTCTCAATCTCTCTCTCTCCTTATCTCACTCTAGACTTTAACTCTCTACCTCTGTATCTCCTGATCTACCTCTCTTGCTTTCTCTCGGGCATGCCCTAAGCTGTGGCTGGCAGCTTAAGCAGAGCTCCTGCACCCACGGCCCATGCAAATAAACTGCAGGTTTCAGGAGCTGCCTTCAGCTGTAGAGATCACCCCGAACCTCCCTGTCCATGGCACCTTTTTATTTTCTACACTGCAGAAGCCCTTCCCACACTCAGGACACTCGTAGGGCCTCTCCCCTGTGTGGACCCTCTGGTGCTTGACCAGTGTTGGGCTCTGGCTGAAGCTCTTCCTACATTGCCCACACTCGTAGGGCCATTCCCCGGAGTGCAGGCACTGCTGCTGGATGAGGCTGGAGCTCCCTCTGAAGCTCTTCCCACATTGCAGGCACTTGTAGGGCCTCTCCCTGGTGTGAAGCTGCTGATGGATCACCAGGTTGGAGATGCAGCTGAAGCTCCGGCCACCTTCCCGGCACAGGGTGGGTCTTTGCTCCTCAGAGCACCCTGGGCTGGGTTTGCAGCCTCTCCTCCTGTGGGATCTCCAGGGCTTTTTGCCGACACCGTCCTACCAGGGCTGGACTGGGGGGATCTCCTTCCCCTTCCCTGTGGCATGGAGGCAAATCCCATCCTCTCCTTGTCCTTCCTCCCCCAGACAAGGAGCTGAGAGTGAAGTTCAGGGACGACAAATCCCCATATCAGAACCTGGTAGAAGAGGCCATTTTGAGCAGCTCCACAGCGCAGGAATCCAACAGGGAGGAAAAGGCCCAGAGATCCCACAGGAGGAGGGGCTGCAATCCCAGCCCAGGGTGCTCTGAGGAGCAAAGACCCACCCTGTGCTGGGAAGGCGGCCGCAGATCCAGTGAGAGGTCAGACCTGGTGGTTCATGACCAGCTGCACAATGGGGAGAAACCCCACAAGTGTGGGGAATCTGGGAAGAGCTTGACCATACCAGCTCAATCAAACAATCCCTCGATTGTAAATAATTTTTATTCCTTGCAATCCACCAGTGAAACACATTTGCCTGGAGCTAAAGTATGGGTCAGGAATTTCCTTACCAGCCAGTGGGAAGGCCCCTGGGACCTTGTCACTTGGGGGCATGGATACCCCTGTGTTTTCACAGATACTGGCTCACAGTGGGTGCCAGCAAGGTGTGTGTGTCCTGATTTGTGGCAGAATATCCTACCCCTGTTGGGCCAGATCCTGAGGATAACAGCAGCACAGGTTGATG